>ML821941.1:12290-27952 GCA_009831015.1 Picea engelmannii
TTTTCTGCTCTGGAGGAATCCATCATTTATGACCTTGATACTGAAGGTTTCAGGCCAGCAAATCCGCCGATCACCAACTTATCGGTGCCACTTTTAATTCAGATAGTCCCCCTCAAGGTGACTTCTCCTAAACGATAATTTATTCAGCGAGTGGCGATGGAAGCAAATGCTGCTACTTCGTTAAGGAGTCCTCATACTCTCATTACGACTGTTGCTGGAGGGGGCGTTGTACCTCCTCCCCCACCTCTACCTGTCAAGACCACATCTATCCATACACCCACAACTTTGGGCAGTGGTTCGATTTCTTTGAAAACTTCCACCACTATTCTCTTTTTTCAGAATGCATCGGGCACTCCCTTCTCATATGGGATGTCTGGTTTTGACTCTAACTTGATTCTTACATACTCTACTCTACATACCATGGGTTTGGGGGCAGGGATCTCTAATTATCCCTTGCAATGATCCATCGCAGGCACCACTGCCGCATTCAATGCTATGCCTTACGGTGGGGGTCACATACCTCCTCCGTCCCCTTCGCTCGATGGCGCATTTCAGCAGCCAATCGGGCCTAATGCCAACTATAGTTTGTTTAGTGGAGGGATCCAGGTATCTTCATCCTACACGACTCCGGTGGGCTCAATGTCATTTTAACTGTTTGGTGTGTTTGGAAATAACGCTTTTACTTCATCTTCTTTCTCGACTGGGGGAAACCTCGTCTTTAGTCAAAAAAACCCTGAGCAAGGTTTCATTCCTTCACAGAGAGCGATGACAGGAGTTTACTCCTTGCAAAGTGTTGGGAATCCTTGGCAGGGATCATTTCCCTAGAAAGGGATGTCGATGAGGGGAAACCCCTCCCACAATGTGGAACCCGAGCAAGGTTCAATACCTATGCGAGGAGGGTCGATTGGGGGCATTCCCAACCAAGGTCTATGGAAAATTGTACAAAGAGAAATCCTTGTTCAAGCCATGTCATCTAACTTCGAGAATCAACCGATGATGCAACATCAGACGCAAATCCCTTTTGTTGCACAGGGCTATCATGACATCTACCAAAACCCTGGATGATAGTCTAACTTTCCCTGGCAATCTGGTGCCAGCCAAAATCGAGGCCCCTCTTTTCATGGAAATACTTCGCAACCGAGACTACCCTTTCTGGAAACTTTGCATTTTCCAGACCTACCAAGATTGTTAAATGAACCTATTTTTCATGATCCGCATTGGCCCCCATGCCGAATAAGTTGCCTTTCGAAATCCCTAAGTTTGAGGGAAAGCCTGGAAAATATCTAGGTGATCACATGACAAGTTTTCACTTGTGGTGCTCATCTAACTCGTTGAAATATGACTCCATTCAATGGCGCTTATTTCAACACACTCTTATAAGGGGTGCAATGAAATGGTATATCAAGCTCGACAAATCGACTTTTTCTTACTTTAATGACATGGATATCATTTTCTTGAACCATTTCCAATTGCCAGTCAGATACGATGCTGACACTGAGTTGCTGGCCAACTTCGAGTAGACAAAATTCGACCATATCTTGGATCACATCCAAGAATGGCGACGACGAAAGAGTTTGATAAAAGTCAAGGTACCTCTTGCATTCTTTCTCGAGTGGTTATTAAAGTCTTTGGTTCCTTGCGTGTCCAAAGACGTAGCAATGTACGGGGTGTTTTATGAAGAATAGACTATTATGAGAGCCCAACTGCTGGAACTGATCTACTCTTAGTTCGACATGCTTTACAAGATATTATCCGATGTTCCACAGTCAACTCTCGACAAAGCCAAAAAAAAGTATGGGCCCCATGTTGATGGCATAGTGGGATCAACGCAAATCAAGTCCACAGATCTTTTGTCTAATCAATTACAACAATTATCGATTCAATAGACTGTGGCTAGCACAAATCCTAGTTTGACTGCCCCCACAACCCAGACATCAGATTCACACAGTGTGAAATCAACGAATCCCAAGGCTAACCAACAAACTGAGGGAAAGAAGAAAAAAAAAGAAAAGGGTAAGGGGGATACAATTGCCGGTGAGGGAAAAATTTAAAAGAGAAAGGTGAATTTTATGTGTAAGATTTGCTCGGACGATCACTTAACTCACCTATTCCCTCGCCTTGCAGAAGGTCAAAAGCTACTAGAAAAACAACAACCTGTTGTGTTGACAAACCCTTTTCCACAAGGGAAAAATATGGCTCAAGACTCTGCATCCACGAGCGCGGTTGGGGGCAGTCAGGGACCCCGCACCTAATTCGAAAAACCTGGTCATGAAAATTTAGATGATGAACGCCGAGGATCATTTATCAACCAAGAATCGTGACTACAGAATATCAAAATCTGTTGAGAAGGGAAAAGAGGCCTCCAACCCATTGACTCCTCTTCAAATTGAGAAGATAATGGGAGAAACAATGACTTGCATCCCTAAAGGTGTGTTCAAGAAGGCTTCTCACAACCCAAATGTGAGGGTTTCTCAAAATTACTTCATTGTGGAGGAGCTAGCAAAAATTCCTTGTGCAATGTTTGCTTTGGAGGTTCTCTATAGTTCCCCCTCACATAGAAAAGCGTTGTTGTCCGCCTTGAGAGCAGCAGAGCCCGGTAACTCAAAAATGATCGTTTTCGATCCAACTGACCTTAAACCTTGTCTTCTTGACCATATTTCCTTTCATATAGTAGTGGCATACACCATGAAATCGTTGACACACAACATTTTTTGTATAGTGGTTGATGAGGGTGCCTAGACTTGCGTGATGTCATTGGAGTGTTGGAGGGCCATTGACCATAATGACTTGTCTTCGTCTCTCACATTGCTTACATCTTTTGATGGTCGATCATTTATACCACATGGTATAATTCCCTCTTTTCCCATGCCGTTGGAGGGTAAAACTGTGTGCGTCGAGGTAGAAGTAGTCGCTGCGCCTCTTGACTACAATGTTTTGTTAGGATGGAGATTGACTTACGCAGTGAACGCGGTTGTAGCCACCATTTTTCAGGTCTTATGCTTTCTGCATGAAGGCTGGATTATAACCGTCGACCAATTGTCCTCCCATACCAACCCCTCATCGGGGGAATCCACAGTCCTGATGATTGATAACCTGTAGCTAGGAACTGTTAACTTAGGTGCTGGATTGTTTCCATATTTGATGGGAACTTTTGATTATCTGATACCTTCCAATGATGTAAGGTTTATTTTGGCTGTCCCCGACCAACCGAAGGCTACAATTTTTCAAGTGTTATCTTTTAAAACAAGCTACTTTCATGACCCATGGAATTTACCTTCCCCAACAGCTTCAATAGAAGGGGTAGGGCAACTTGGCATTGCCATGCCTTTATCCGCTGCCGAGGTTGCATATAGTGTTGTCCAACAAGCCTCAATCAACCCTAATCCGACTCCCCCACAAGATCTAGATTCTATTTTCGAGCCTATTTGGGCTCAAAAATCTCTCGCCACTCAGAACTCTTTAGACTTAGTCTTACCCTCTGACGAGGAAATTCTAACGGCAATGACTAGTCCAGACAGACCTCGGGATGATCTCCACCATAGATCTTATTTTCTTCTTGACCTTAGGAGAATAGAGGCAAGAGATTTTGTTACGACCATGAACGAAGATGCCCCTTTTCCTATTAACCCTCTGGCGACACACAAAATATACACTTCAATGATTCCTATCGATATCTCCAAAACCTCTGGCATCGTGGAGAATGTCTTCATCATAGCGGATTTCTCCCCCAAAGAGATTCAAATCTACACTGAGTTGTTTAAAGAGTTCCGCGAAGTTTTTTCATGGTCTTACAAGGAGATGCTAGGCATCGACCCACAAATTGTTGAACATGAAATCAAGACTTATCCCGATGTCAAATCGATTTGATAGAAGCTTCACCCAGTCAATCCTCGAAAAGCAGTGGCGATAAAGGCAGAGGTAGAGAAACTCCTCAAAGCTGGTTTCATCTACCCCGTACAATTGATGGAATGGGTATCAAACCATGTTCCTGTCAACAAAAAGTAAGGCACGATTCACGTATGTATGGATTTATGTGATTTGAACAAAGCTTGCCCGAAAGACAATTTTTGAACCTTGTTTATTGATCAGATTGTAGATGAATGTGCAAGTTGCAAAGTTTTTTATTTCATGGACGATTTTTCGGGGTATAATCAAATTCAAATCAAACCTGAGGACCAAGATAAAATGACTTTTATTTGTCCTTGGGGTAATTTCATGTATCGAAAAATTCCTTTTGGCCTGAAGAATGCAGGAGGTACATTTCAACGGGCCATGTCATTTTCTTTTCACGACCTCAAACACATAGTCAATGTGTACCTGAATGATTTGGCATCACTTTCTTTCAAGAAATATGATCATCCCGCCCACTTACGACTAATATTTGAGCGGTGTCACTACTATCATATTCACTTGAATCCAAAAAAGTGCGGTTTTTGTGTGACATCAGGTCATTTATTAGGTTTCATTGTGTCAACAAAAGGGATCATGGTCGATCCTCTTAAGGTTGAGGCAATAGTTCAATTTCCTCCCCCGCGCACAATTCCCCAGCTTCAAAGTTTACAAGGGAAAGAAAATTTTCTTCGGCGTTTTGTCGCTAATTATGCCGAGATAAGGAAAGGGTTCATTCGTCTTTTAAAAAAGGGAGTCCCATTATATTGGGACGAAGCAACTCAACACTCTTTTTATCCGTTGAAACACGCTCTGACCTCTGCCCCTCTGCTCAATCGTCCTGATTATGACAAGGATTTATTGTTATATTTGGCTGCTACAAAGTCTACAATCGGCATGGTATTGGTACAATAGGATGATGCGCTCTAAGAGAACATTATCTATTATCTTAGCTGAGGCCTAGTTGGACCGTAGGTCAACTACTCGTACGTTGAGAAACTTGCTTTGGCAGTTGTTCATGCTGTCCAACGGTTCCATCACTATATATTACTTCGCAAAACCACCGTCGTTGCTGTCAACAACCCTTTTCAATATGTGTAACGCGACGGGTCATCGACGACAAAATCAGCCAATGGATAGTTATCCTCCAAGAGTTTGACTTGGATTCTATTTCAGTGAAATCTAATAAGTCCTTGGTTTTTGCGGAGTTAATCTCGGAACTACTAGTCAAAAGCAATGAAGATTCGCTTGAAGAGTCACCAATTAATGGAGATATTTTTATGATCACATATTAAGACCTTTGGTGTGGAGATATACTTGTGTATCTTCAGACTTTGAAGTGACCCGTGTCTACTTCTCATAATGAGCGTAGATGAATATGACAAAAAGCACAGAACTATCTCATCCTCGATGACACTTTGTATCGTCGAGGGGTGGATTGCATTCTTTGATGATGTCTTACTCATGAAGAAGAAGAGCTTGTTTTGAATGACTGTCACACTGACGTATGTGGCGGTCATTTTTCTGGGTTGGCGACAACCCAAAATATTCTTCGCGTCATATAATTTTGGCCCTTGTTAATCAAATATTGTGTTGAGGTGGTCAAAAAGTGTCACCCGTGCCAGATCTTCTGTCAGAAGATGCACAAACATCCTGCTCCTATTTTTCCAGTCATTGTTTTTGGTTCCTTCACTAAGTGGGGGATTGATTTCACTAAATATCACCCGACTTCTGCCAGGGGGCATCGCTATATCATCGTAGCAGTAGACTACTTCACTAAGTGGGTCGAATCTATGCCAAAATTTACCAATGATGGGGAAACTGCTGCCCTTTTCGTCTTCAATCAATTAGTATCTAGATTCGGTATCCCGAAGGATATTGCCACTGACCATGGAAGTCACTTGCAGAACAAAATGATGACCGAATTAACATCAAAGATTGGGTTTGAAAAAGAACATTTTTCACCTTATTAACAACAAGTGAATGGTCAGGTAGAAGCTGTGAATAAGCCTCTAAAGACTATTCTTCAATGAATGATCAATTCGGCCAAGTCAAATTGGCATTTGATGTTATATTCAATGTTGTGGGATTATTGAACTTCTGTAAATACTGCTACCGGTTTTTCACCTTTTCAATTCGTCTACAGGCTAGAGACAGTCTTTCCCATTGAGTATCAAATCCCTTCTCTGAAGTTGGCAGTGGAACTACTTCCCGATGCTACACCACTTGAGGAACGTCTTTTATATCTTGAGCAACTCGATGAGAAGTGTCGAGATGCAACCTTGACTAACGAGGCTTATAAACAAAGGGTCAAGTGTCAATATGATTGGTCCATTCTCCCTTGGATTTTATTTGAAGGCGATCTTGTCCTGGTCTACGAACAAGACAAAGATCCCTTGCGGGCATGCAAGTTCAAACCCATGTGGTTCATATCTTTAATTGTGAAAGAGGTCTTAGAAAAGGGTGCTTACCGTCTTGTTGATTTCAAGGGTAATGCCTTAGTGGAACCTAGAAATGGGCTCTACCTTAAGAAGTATTACACTTAGGTCGGTCACCTGGGTGTGACTTTTTGTATATATGTATAGTATTATAGCAGACAACAACACTTGGCCTGCTTGGGCTCACAAAAGAGTCAATTGATTATTTTATTTCTTAGAAACTTTAAGGAAGAGGGCACCCTTCCCTACCCTATCTAGCATAGCATGATTCAAACACATGCCTGGATGGGACGGGGAACAATCTTGAGACTAGTTCACCAAGGCTAAGATTAGCCTGTTGAGAGTATTACTGTTGTACATAAATTATCTGCATAAGTTCCTTGAGGAGAAGGATGCAGATTAAAATTCAGTTGAGATTTTACCCAACGAGATTGAATCATGCTAGATTGTGGCAGAATAAGCCTATCATCTCTTCCGGCAAATGATAGCCAGAATTTACAGGGTCTCTGTTACTGGTCTTAAGTTGGGTGAAATATTTGGTTTTACTTGTTTCCTGATCTTATTTTGTTTCCCTTATAGGTTTAGAGTGAACTTTCAAGTTTTAGATCCTCCTTTAGGTTCTTTTGAATCCCTATATTTAGGTAGTTGGCCTAGGGTCTATGTTAATCTTGGGTTATGTTTTCTCTTTATCCTTTTTTATTCTTTGAAAAACAAAAATGAATCTGTTACTTCTGTTTTTCTTGTTAAGCATTTCAAAAATAAAAAATAAAAAACAATTTGTTGCATGTAGTTATGCACATACTTTGGTAGTGTAGCGTAGGTTGTCTATTTACAAAAGAAAAGAATTTCAATTTCATAGTTCTTTCTTGTTTTCCTGAAAGTATAAGTAGTTTTTCATTGTGAAAAGAAAATCTATTTTAGGAAACTTTCAATTATAAGATCTTGGAACATCATTTTGAAAAGTTGACATTCACAAAGATTTACAAGATTTTCTTTAAAATTTGAAGTATCTAGTTTGCTTTTTCATATAAATTCTCTAAAGTTTTCTTATTTTTCGTCTCTTCCAAACACCACAAGTTGCACATTCATATCCTTTGAGTAAATCAATCCCATAAAATCAACGCTTAACTTAAAATATATTAGACTTTCTGTTTGTAGGGTTCACCAACTAATTTAGGATTTTATGGCCTTGAAATAGGTGTGAAGAGGAAATTCTTCAAGGCCATCTAAACAAACATTAGATTTTGTGATAGGGAGTGTCTGGAGTCTAGCATTCTAAGAGTTAGCTAAGATCCCCCTCTAACAAAGGGGCTAAACACGAGGTTGCGTAAGGAAAGGTAAAGGAGATAACCCCTCCAAAGTCGGACTGAGCGTAGTGGGGATTGTATATTGAGGGTCTTTCTTGGGAATCACACTGATCAGATTTGAATACAGAGCCTCTTGGACCTCGAATCCATTCGATATCCTCAATTTTCTTCTTGACCAATTTCATTCTATACCCTTGAGGGGATTCAGACTTTGTTACCCTGCTCATTACGATCAGCCCGAGTGTCAACTATACTCGCCTGGTGATCGACTGCGAGCTGGAAACATAGTTGCTTATTTTTATGGAAATACACATGTGACTGTGGGGCTATACCACAATACCTAATGTGGATGTCGGATCACGCTTTGTAGAGTATACCTAGAGGGTGCTTCCGTGTTTGAGTTGCACTTGCATTGGTAAGTTGCTCTAGTGTGTGCTTTGTGATTCACGTTATCTAAACCTTACAATGTCGGTTGATCATTTCACAAAGTGGAAGATCAAAAACTCCTCCGTTCGTATAGGCTTCAGGGCCTGTCGCCGGTTAATTTGGAGCCACCTCTGCCACCGTTGAGGCACAAGATAGATCACGAAGGATCTTTCGAAGCTACCGGGCCACATAAAATTGTACCCAAGCCACCTTCGAGAGAAGACTTTTCTGCTCTGGAGGAATCCATCATTTCTAACCTTGCGACCAAAGGTTTCAGGACAACAAATCCTACGATCAATGACTTATAGGTGTCACTTTTAATTCAGATAGTCCCCCTTAAGCTGACTTCTCCTAAACGACAATTTTTTCAGCAAGTTGCGATGGAAGCAAATGCTGCTACTTCGTCAGGGAGTCCTCGTACTCTCATTACGACTATTGCTAGAGGGGGTGTTGTACCTCCTCCCCCACCTTTTCCTGTCAGGACCACATCTGTCCATACACCCACAACTTTGGGCAGTGGTTCGATTCCTTCGACAACTTCCACCACTATTCCCTTTTTTCAGAATGCATCGGGCACTCCCTTCTCATATGGGATGTCTGGTTTTGATTCTAACTTGATTCTTACATACTCTACTCTACATACCATGGGTTTGGGGGCAGGGAGCTCTAATTCTCCCTTGAAATGATCCGTCGTGGGCACCACTGCCCCATTCAATGCTATGCCTTACGATGGGGGTCACATACCTCCTCCGTCCCCTTCGCTCGGTGGTGCATTTCAGTAGCCAATCAGGCCTAATGCCAACTATAGTTTGTTTAGTGGAGGGATCCAGGTATCTTCATCCTACATGAATCCAGTGGGCTGAATGTCATTTTATCTGTTTGGTGCGTTTGGAAATAACACTTTTACTTCGTCTTCTTTTTCGACTGGGGGCAACCCCATATTTAGTCAACAAAACCCTGCGCAAGGTTTCATTCCTTCACAGAGAGCGATGACAAGAGTTTACTCCTTGCAAAGTCTTGGGAATCCTTGGAAGGGATTTTTTGCCTTGCAAGGGATGTCGATGAGGGGAAACCCCTCCCACACTATGTGGAACCCTGAGCAAGGTTCAGTACCTATGCGAGGAGGGTCGATTGGGGGCATCCCCAACCAAGGTCTGTGGAACACTGTACAAAGAGAAATCCTTGTTCAAGCCATGTCATCTAACTTTGAGAATAAACCGATGATGCAACATCAGACGCAAATCCATTTTGTTGGATAGGGCCATCATGACATCTATCAAATCCTTGGTTGACAGTCTAACTTTCCCTGGCAACTTGGTGCCAGCCAAAATCCAGGCCCCTCTTTTCATGGAAATACTCCGCAACCGAGACTACCCTTTTTGGAAACTTTGCATTTGCTAGACCTATCAATATTGTTAAATGACCCTATTTTTCATGATCCGCGTTGGCCCCCCATGCCGACTAAGTTGCCTTTCGAAATCCCTAAGTTTGAGGGCAAGTCTGGAAAATATCCAGGTGATCACATGACGACTTTTCACTTGTGGTGCTCATCTAACTCGTTGAAATATGACTCCATTCAATGGCGCTTATTTCAACACACTCTTATAAGGGGTGCAATGAAATGGTATATCGAGCTCGACAAATCGACATTTTCTTACTTTAATGACCTGGATATGGTTTTCTTGAACCATTTCCAATTTCCAGTGAGATACGATGCCGACACTGAGTTGCTGGCCAACATCGAGCAGACAAAATTCAACCATATCTCGGATCACATCCAAGAATGGCGGCGACGAAAGAGTTTGATAAAAGTCAAGGTACCTCTTGCATTCTTTCTCAAGTGGTTCTTAAAGTCTTTGGTTCCTTGCATGTCCAAAGACGTAGCAATGTCCGGGGTGTTTTATGAAGAATAGGATATTATGAGATCCCAACTGCTGGAACTGATCTACTCTTAGTTCGACATGCTTTACAAGATATTACCTGATGCGCCACGGTCAACTCTCGAAAAGGACAAAAAATAGTATGGGCCTCATGCTGATGGCATAGTGGGATCAACGCAAATCAAGTCCACAGATCTTCTATCTAATCAATTACAACAATTATCAATTCAATAGACTGTGGCTAGCACAACTCCTAGTTTGACTGCCCCCACAACCCAAACATCAGCAGACAATGTGAAATTGACAACTCCCAAGGCTAACCAACTGACTGAGGGAAAGAAGAAACAAAAAAAAAAGGGTAAGGGGGATAAAAATGTTGGTGAGGGAAAATTTTAAAAGAGAAAGGTGAATTTTATGTGTAAGATTTGCACGGCCGATCACTTAACTCACCTATGCCCTCACCTTGTGGAAGGTCATAAGCTACTGGAACAACAAAAACCTGTTGTGTTGACAAAACCTTTTCCACAAGGGAAAAATATGGCTCAAAACTCTGCATCCATGAGCGCGGTTGGGGGCAATCAGGGACCCCTGCGCCTAATCTGAAAAACTTGGTCGTAAAAAATTACATGATGAATGCTTAGGATCATTTATCAACCAAGAATCGTGACTACGGAATATCAGAATCCATTGAGAAGGGAAAAGAGGCCTCCAACCCATTGACTCCTCTTCAAATTGAGAAGATAGTGGGAGAAACAATGACTCACATCCCTAAAGGTGTGTTCAAGAAGGCTTCTCACAACCCAAACACGAGGGTTGCTCAAAATTACTCCATTGTGGAGGATCTAGCAAAAAATCCTTGTGCAATGTCTGCTCTGGAGGTTCTCCAGAGTTCCCCCTCACATAGAAAAGCGTTGTTGTCCGCCTTGGGAGTGACAGAGCCCAGTAACTCAAAAATGATCATTTTCGATCCGACTGACCTTAAACCTCATCTTCTTCACCACGTTTCCTTTCATATAGTAGTGGCATACACCACAAAATCGTTGACACATAACATTTTTCGTACTGTGGTTAATGAGGGTGACTAGACTTGCATGATGTTGTTGGAGTGTTGGGGGGATATTGGCCATCATGAGTTGTCACCGTCGCCCACATTGCTACAGCTTTTGACGGTCGATCATTTATACCACATGGTATAATTCCCTCTTTTCCCATGCCATTGGAGGGTAAAATTGTGTGCATCGAGGTAGAAGTAGTTGATGCACCTCTCGACTACAATGTTTTGTTAGGATGGAGATGGACTTATGCAATGAACGCGGTTGTAGCCACCATTTTTCAGGTCTTATGCTTTCTGCACGAAGGCCAGATTATAACCGTTGACCAATTGTCCTCCCATCCCGACCCCTCATCGGGGGCATCCACGGTCCTGATGATTGATAATCTGCAGCTAGGAACTGTTAACTTAGGTGCTAAATTGTTTCCGTCTTTGATGGGAACTTTTGATTATCCAACACCTTCCAATGATGTAAGGTTTATTTCGGCCGTCCTCGACCAACCGAAGGCTACAATTTTTCAAGTGTCATCTTTTAAAATGAGCTACTTTCATTACCCATGGAATTTACCTTCCCCAACAGCTTTGATAGAAGGGGTAGGGAACCTTGGCCTAGCCATGCCCTTATCCACTACTGAGGTTGCATATAGTGTTGTCCAACAAGCCTCAACCAACCCTGATCTGACTCCCCCACAGGAGCTTGATCACGTTTTCAAGCCTATTTGGGCTCAAGACTCTCTCGCCACTCATAATTCTTTAGACTTAGTCTTACCCTCTAACGAGGCAATTCTAGAGGCAATGATTGGTCCAGACAGACCTTGGGATGATCTCCACCATAGATCTTATTTTCTTCCTGAGCTTAGGAGAATAGAGGCAAGAGATTTTTTTATGACCATGAACGAAGATGCCCCTTGTCCTATTAACCCTCTGGCGACACACGAAATATACACTTCAATGATTCCTATTGATATCTCCAAAACCTATGGCATCATGGAGAATGTCTTCATCATAATGGATTGCTCCCCCAAAGAGATTCAAATCTACACCGAGTTGTTTAAAGAGTTTCGCGAATTTTTTTCATGGTCTTACAAGGAGATGCTAGGCATCGACCCACGAATTGTTGAACATGAAATCAAAACTTATCCCGATGTCAAACCGATCCGATAGAAGCTTCGTCCATTCAATCCTTGAAAAGCAGTGGCGATAAAGGCAGAGGTAGAGAAACTCCTCAAAGTTGGTTTCATCTACCCCATACAATTGATGGAATGGGTATCGAACCATGTTCCTGTCAACAAAAAGTAAGGTACGATTCACATATGTATGGATTTTTGCAATTTGAAAAAAGCTTGCCCGAAAGACAATTTTCCAACCCTGTTTATTGATCAGATTGTAGATGAATGTGAAAGTTGCGAAGTCTTTTATTTCATGGACGATTTTTCGGGGTATAATCAAATTCAAATCAAACCCGAGGACCAAAATAAAATGACTTTTTTTTGTCCTTGGGTTACTTTCGCGTATTGAAAAATGCCTTTTGGCCTGAAGAATGTTGGAGCTACATTTCAGTGGGCCATGTCATTTTATTTTCACGACCTCAAACACATAGTCAAGGTGTACCTGAATGATTTGGCATCACGTTCTCGCAAGAGATCTGATCATCCCACTCACTTACGACTAATATTTGAGCGGTGTCGCTACTATCGGATTCGCTTGAATCCAAAAAAGTGCAGTTTTTGTGTGACATTGGGTCATTTATTAGGTTTCATCATGTCAACAAAAGGGATCATGGTTGATCCTCTTAAGGTTGAGATGATAGTTCAATTTCCTCCCCTGCGCACAATTCCCCACCTTCAAAGTTTACAAGGGAAAGCAAATTTTCTTCGGCATTTTGTCGCTAATTATGCCGAGATTAGAAAAGGGTTCATGTGTCTTTTAAAAAAGGGAGTCCCATTCTGTTGGGATGAAACAATTCAACACTCTTTTGATGTGTTGAAACATGCTCTGACCTCTGCCCCTCTGCTCAATCCTCCTGATTATGGCAAGGATTTCTTGTTATATTTGGCTGCTGCAGAGTCTACAATTGGCATGGTCTTGGTACAATAGGATGATGCACTCTAAGAGAACATTATCTATTATCTTAGCTGAGGCCTAGTTGGACCGTAGCTCAACTACTCACACGTTGAGAAACTCGCTTTGGCAGTTGTTCATGCTGTCCAACGGTTCTGTCACTATATATTACTTCACAAAACCACTGTCGTTGCTGTCATCAACCCTTTTCAATATGTGTTAACGCGACGGGTCATCGATGAAAAAATTGGTCAATGGATAATTATCCTCCAAGAGTTTGACTTGGATTCTGTTTCAGTGAAATCTAATAAGTCCTTGGTTTTTGCGAAGTTAATCTCAGAACTGCTAGTCGAAAGGGGCGATGATTCGCCTGAAGAGTCACCAATTAATGGAGATCTTTTTATGATCGCATATTCAGACCCTTGGTATGGAGATATACTTGTGTATCTTTAGACTTGGAAGTGACCCACGTCTACTTCTCATAATGAGCGTCGATGAATATGACAAAAAGCACAGAACTATCTCATCCTCGATGACACTTTGTATCATCGAGGGGTGGATTGCATTTTTCGACGATGTCTTACTCACGAAGAAGCATAGCTTGTTTTGAACGAATGTCACACTGACGTATGTGGCGGTCATTTTTCTGGGTTGGCGACAATCCAAAAGATTCTTTGCGTCATATACTTTTGGCCCTTGTTAATCAAATATTGTGTTGAGGCGGTCAAAAAGTGTCACCCATGCCAGATCTTCTGACGAAAGATGCACGCACTTCCTGCTCCTATGTGTCCGGTCATTGTTTTCGGTCCCTTCACTAAGTGGGGGATTGATTTCACTAAATGTCACTCGACTTCTGCCAGGGGGCATCGCTATATCATCGTAGCAATATACTACTTCACTAAGTGGGTCGAAGCTATGCCAAAATTTACCAATGACAGGGAAACTACTTCCCTTTTCGTCTTCAATCAATTAGTATCTAGATTCGGTATCCCGAAGGATATTGCCACTGGCCATGGAAGTCACTTCCAAGACAAAATGATGACCGAATTAACATCAAAGATTGGGTTTGAACAAGAACATTTTTCACCCTATTACCAGCAAGAAAATGGTTAGGTAGAAGCTGTGAATAAGTCTTTAAAGACTATTCTTCAACGAATGATCAATTTGGCCAAGTCAAATTGGCATTTGATGTTATATTCGGCGTTGTGGGCTTATCGAACTTCTGTAAATACTGCTACCGGTTTTTCACCTTTTCAACTCGTCTACAGGCTGGAGGAAGTCTTTCCCATTGAGTATCAAATCCCTTCTCTGAAGTTGGAAGTGCAACTACTTCCCGATGCTACACCACTTGAGGAATGTTTTTTATATCTCGAGCAACTTGATGAGCAGTGTTGAGATGCAGCCTTGACTAATAAGGCTTATAAGCAAAGGGTCAAGTGTCAATATGATCGGTCCATTCTCCCTTGGATTTTATCTGAAGGTGATCTTGTCCTAGTCTACGAACATGACAAAGATCCCTTGCGGGCATGCAAGTTCAAACCCATGTGGTTCAGACCTTTAATTGTGAAAGAGGTCTTAGAAAAGGGTGCTTACCGTCTTGTTGTTTTCAAGGATAATGCCTTAGTGGAGCCTAGAAATGGGCTCTACCTTAAGAAGTATTACACTTAGGTCGGTCACCTGGGTGTGACTTGTTGTATATATGTATAGTATTAGAGCAGGAAACAACACTTGGCCTTCTTGGGCTCACAAAAGAGTCAATTGATTATTTTCTTTCTTAGAAACTTTAAGGAAGAGGGCACCCTTCCCTACCCTATCTAGCATAGCATGATTCAAACACATGCCTGGATGGGACGGGGAACAGTCTTGAGACTAGTTCACCAAGGCTAAGATGAGCCTATTGAGAGTATTACCGTCGTACATAAATTATCTGCATAAGTTCCTTGAGGAGAAGGATGCAGATTAAAATTCAGTTGGGATTTTACCCAACGAGATTGAATCATGCTAGATTGTGGCAGAAGAATCCTATCATCTCTTCCGGGAAATGATAGTCAGTCCTACAAAAGTGGGACTATGCCGAGGGGTTTACTGCTTGGTGCATGAAGATATGATGAAATTCATAACACAAAGATAGATTATGCATATGACATGCATATATACTTATTATAGTCTGTCATTGAATGTCAAATAAGGTGATGTCATAGATCATATGGTTAGTGATGATTTGACTATGGAAGCATAAGAAAAAGGTTGATGATGTTGAGTACATAATTCCTTATGAGAATAAGGTAGATGGATTAATGAAATGTTGATCCTGAATAAGGTAGAGGAAGTGTTGGGGAACTTCTAGATGACCAATGGGTCATGATGACATCCAGAAGTGGATTGTATCCATATAAGGTATGGCTTGGTATGCACAAGTAGTATTGAGAGGGAATCTAGAAAAGGATTCCCTTGATCGAAATGTCTAATGATCAAGAGAAGTTAGAAGCTTGATAAGTTGTCTTGTTTCCTTGGGCACTGTTGGAATTTCCCAGATGGTATTTCTGGTTTGTTGAATAACTTTATATTGGTTGAGGAAAAAATGCCTTCTTACTGGTTGTTGTCGTGCAAA
>ML821941.1:29887-46880 GCA_009831015.1 Picea engelmannii
CAAAATGATTATGCCTTTGAGGACCGCATGAGAACAATTATGAACAATCACGAGTTAAATGATTTCAAGGTAAATATGTATTTGAGTTGCAAAACATACCTATGGTAGGCACCCATAGGATTGTGATTATGCATGTGGTTAAGTGCATCATGGATGTAAATTAACAAAACAAGGGATATGTGTGGATAAATAATTTGGATGCATAACAAAGAAGCATGTTTATATTCCTTATGGAATATTTGGTAAACAACTGAAGCTAACTCAAGGTTGAGGCCATCATAGATAGTGAAGGATATGCAATAAGGAAGTGAAATCATGAAGGAGTTCGTTGTAGAGGGACTATGTGAAGAATCTGTCAGGAGAACAAAGTGACAACCTTAATGACTATTGAGAATTGAGAAGTGGACTGCAAGTACACACACACACACACACACACACACACACACACACACACACACATATATCCTGAATTACATTCCAAGACAAAATGTATGAGTGGAAGACTAACAAATGGATGTTGACCATTCTAATAACTGAATGGTAATGTGCATAATGCACATGTTCATGATTCATTATGAACATTTTTTTTTTCTATTGGAGCATGTTGATGTATCCAATAGGTTAGGGTGAGCCTAACCAAGGTTGATCAAGGAAAAGAGTAGGAAGATCCCAACTGGGAGTAGATTGCATAAGAAAAGAAGGAGAAGAGGGGAATACTTTTCTCACCCTAAAAAAAACTCTGAATTGTTTAACAGAGTTGTAAGTCTTAGAAGAGCAGTTGTTGAAACAAGTACAACTAGAAAAAGGAAAATAAATAAATAAATAAGTTTGAATTAATAGGCTTGGTTAAGCCATGATAAGTAAGGACAGTGAGGCCTTGGAAAAATAACTCAGTTGAACTGAAAGTCCAGGGTTGTGTAGAAGGAGTTGGACAAGGGAAGATTTCCTTGACCCCTTCATTGTTGTTTATTGTATTTCTTTGGTGCGAGAGATTGATTTACTAATGCAGGTAAGTGTTTTGGAATGAGGATGTTGATAGTTGTATGATTATAGTATTCAATTGAAAATTGGATTGTGATTGCACTAGCTAACACATTAAGGAGTAATGTGGTAGAGTGCATAGAGATATGTTGGGGAATATCTGAAAACGTTTTATTGATTTAAATGATATGATACATGTATTTTTGTTTTACACGACGACTAATATATATATATATATATATATATATATATATATATATATATATATATATATATANTGTATGTCATGTATAAGAAATGATTGGAGCTGTTGCGAAATGACAGCTATGAATGGTAGATAAACTATGATAAAGGATAAATGCAAGATTTTGGGAGCCCCATGGAGCACTACCGATGAGATAAAAATCAGAAAAAGGGTAATAGCAACTAGAAAAGGTATAAAATTATTCATGCCCATGTGACATAAAGTATGGAGGGATTTGATAAGAATCCCCTCTGAAGTATTTTAATTTCTCACTGATGTGCGAATAATTTTGAGTAGCTATTGTATGCCATTGCTACCCAAGCAGGGTAAGATTTAGGAAAGTAGAATCTTAATAATAGAAAGATGGAGTCTATGCCAGTCAAGGACGAGTTATAATCCTTGCAAGAAAATGCATGAATAAGGAGTACCATGGGTACAATGACCAATCTAGGGGCATTGRGAATAAAGGTGCTCATAGTTATCACATTGCATGGAATGCATTGAGGAAATACATGTTTGCATAAGATGGAAGACAATGGATTGCCCATTAAGGAAGGAGGACCTTCCAATACTCCACTTGAATTGTGTAGTTTTTAAAGAAAAGGAAATTTGGGTGGCCATGAGTGTTGACACCCTGGTTACTAATGAAGGAAGAATGCTTGGGTGCATTCAAGAGAAACTGTTAGTTTCATAGGTGTTGATTTGGGATCGTGATCATCCTATAGCAGGTAGCATAGTCCTGCTGCAATAATGAATGAGAATGAATAATCCATATAGTGAAGAGTTTGGTTAAGCTCCAACACACCATGGCAAAGTGCTTGTCATAAAGTGTGGCAAACTTGAAATCAATGCAAGGGTGTATTGGGTATGAATGTGACCATGAATATTTACACATTGATTAAAGTCATTTGATATTTGAATTGCATTTGGAAATTTTAGTATGTTGAAAGTATGCATACGTAAATAATGATACTTACTTTTGATCTTTTCCCTTGAATATATGAAAATGACTTGGACTGTTAGTATGCATAGTGTTGAAAATATAATATGGAGGAAAACTAACAATTTGTTTGGTTGAGGAATGTTGAAATTGCAGGAAGAAAAAGGGTCTTGGATATGGCAACATTGTAAGCCCATAAGGAAGACCAATTTCCTGCTGAGCCAGACTGCTATGGGAAGAAAAATCCCATACTTGTGAATCTAGTTCCTGTGCAGAACATATATGAAAATAAATGTGGAATTTGGAAATCTATGGGTGACAGATTTGCAAGAAAATTTTGAATTTAAAACTAAGGATAATATCTCATAATTTTTGTATACCTGTGATACAAGTGAGACAAAAAACATCTGTCTCGAGAGAACAGGTGAAGGTTGTCAAGTTGGAAAGCATGAAAAAGGATACTGTTGAGACATGAGAACCCTGCAGTAAGCCATGATCGCCCTAGAATATGTTGTGTTGTGGAAACACAAGCCGAAGGGATGCCTCAGTAGAGAAAGTTTGAGGGACGCCTCGACTATAAGGATCAATGAAGTCTTTAAAACTCTTCCTGTGTGAGAAAGCCTTGGCAAGGCAAGATGGATCACACGAGGGACTATATAGCAGAGAAGGAGATGCTTGAGCATGGGTCTGGAGGGTGAGTGACCGCAACGAAGAGGAGACTTTGATAATTCTAATAAACTATTGATTGGGATCATGCACACAATGGGTATGTCTAGGAAAAACAATGAGCCAAGATAACAAGACAACCATGTGGATGCGAATCCACGAACTGCACATATAAGTATTGTGCTAGATTTTGAATTTTTCCTCTTGAATTTTGCACAACAATAAAAAAATTCCGCATGAAATTGTGATTAATATGCTTGTTGTCCAAGATTATTGAAGGTAGGTGATGAAGGCCAAGAGTCTGGAAAGGACCTGACCAAGAAAGAGGATCAATATTTCTAAAGTAGCTGAATGCAAAGGCATGACATGTGTTACTGAGAAAGAAAACCGAGAACGATATTCCTTTTTAAGAGGGAGGGGATTATAACACCCCTATTTCCCACAACTTGTAATTAATCATTAATTATGATTACCATTCTATGACATGTGTACAATGTAAACGTATTATTGTTTATATTTCCAATGACTAACTGTGGGGGTGAAGCCTTGAAGTACTGGCCATGATATCACTAGAGGAAAAAGTGAGGAAACTGTAGAGAGGGTTCATTATGTCAAATGACTCAAATTCTCTTTATTGAAATAATTAGCCTCATCGAGATTCCAAGGAGAAATTAGTTAATAAGAAAATGATTGGTGGTTGAAGAAATAACTACCCCAATGAATAGAAGCATGGAGGGTTGGTTGGGGAGACAAAAACCTATCAGCCTTAAGTACCACAGAGGGCAGTTTTTCCTACAGGCCCAAACTGATTCGAGTTTCCTTCCGACAGAAGGAACATGACAGGTCCAAAACCTTCATGAGGAGGAGAAAGGCATGCAAGAACACACATGAAGGTAGACAAGCGAGGAGACCAATCCCACAGGGAGCATGTGACCAAGGATATGCAAAGATAAAGAGGAAGAGTGCAAGAGGCTCTATAGATGAGAAGAAGAACTGGAAGCTTGATAAGTTGTTCTAGTTACGGGAGAGAACAAGAGAGAGGATCTCAAAGAATTTGTAGAGAACATGACTTGAGCATAAGGTCGCGAGCTTGATGTTGAGGAAGCATCTGATAAACCTTGCAGAGGTTGTGACGTAGAGAGAGAGTGTCTGAGAAATTGCAAAAGGTTCCCTAGTGATATTATGGCTTGACATGGGGGTGGCCAGAGTGATAAGAATGAATTCCTCTGAGCCCATGGTTGGGTGGAAAGGAGAACACCCATAGTCAGTTCGTCGGTGATTGACTGTAATAGATAAGTATTTCGTTTACCCTATACACTTGGATCAAAATGCATGATTTGAATGTCTGTGATTGTGATTAATTGTGCTTTGCGTGGAATTAATGGTTATAGTGCTTAATTGCTCTTCTGTAAGCCATTGCATTTGTATGGGTGTAAGATGCAAGTTTGGCCTCCGGGCTAGTTCGAAAATACCCCTTCCTATTTTAGAATTTAAGTTCTGTGATTTGGAGGGGGTTCCCTTCAAACCATTTGTCCAAGAGACCACAGGGTCATGCCCATGACCTTAATCCAAATATTGGCTAAGAGTTAAACGATGTAACCTCTAGAGCTTGCTAAAGTTCCATATGACCAGGTCCATAGAACCCTTCGCTACACTAAAAAAGGAGCTAAGTTGTTTGGGACTCCTGGGTGAATGAACAATGCACATCCAAATGCGCCGAAGGCGACCTGTAGGACCAATAATTTGACAGATGACCGACGAATGTTGGTCAGTTACCCATAATCGTGGTATTTGTCCCCTTGCTAAACCCCAATCATCTTCTAGGTCGCGAAGGAATGCGAGTCATAGATCTGAAGGTATTCAGGATCTTCCCTGATAGTTGGATCTACACCGTGGTCAGTCTGACGTTGACCGCTTCGGGAGAACAAAGGCATTATAACACCAAAACCTCCAAATGTCAGAGTTGTGAAGTATTTGGACCATCGATCTTTGGATCCTTCGGGATCTCTCTCATCTATCTGATTGTGGGGATGCACGTATCACGTTGGGAGCACGTGGGGGTCCATGTGTCGAGCAATAGTGATTCCATGTGTGGCGGCTTTGTGGCAGAGCAAAGAGATGTCGACGACCTGAGGCATGTGCCACGTATCTTGCCAACGAGTTTCAGGTTGATAGGTGTCCCTCTAGGAGTGGCCTAATACTGAGACCAAGGGACCCTTGAGCTAGAGTTGTGAGCCGTTGATCGGGGACTCCATTGAGAACCCATCCTAATCGTCTGATCCACCAGTGGAAGGATTTGCATGTAGCACTTCGACGAAGTCCTACTCCGGGAGAAAATGAGTATTAAGTGGGTAGAACCCCTGAATGCCGAACACAGAAAGTAACGCGATTCGTTGATTTGAGGGCAATTGGGATCTTCCCTGACCGTTGGATCTACGCCATGGTCAGTCCGACGTTGACCACTCCGGGTGAAAAGAAGTGTTAAGCGGAAGGAAGCCTCGAATGTTGAACTCGCGAAGTGACGCGGACCGTAGATCCAAGGATGCTTCGTGATCTCCCATGACCATTAGATCTAGACTGTGGTCAGCCTGACACTAACCACTCCGGGAGCAAAGGGGAAGTTACACGGTGGATCCCCTGAACGCCGAAATTACAAAGTAACGGAGGTCGTAGATCTCTGGATCTACGTGGACACACCTCGACCATGGGATCTAAGGGGCGTTGGAAGGCTGTTAGTCCTGAGTGACGTGGCACACTGACGTCACCCAGGGTGACGTGGACCCATGTTCGACGTGCCACATGTCACCTTGATTCGTGCTTTTCGTAGACCCTATGTGCCCATTAGAACGTGACACATGTCACCCATTGATTGGGCCACGTGTCATCTTCATCTCGCCATGTGTCATCCCCCCTTGCACATACTCACTTGGCCTAATAGCGGGCGGAGTACTCGGGACCCCCCTGTCCTTGCCTCTGTATTTAATGCGCCATCGCGTGTAAGGGTGGACCCTTCGAGAGTCCACGAATTGAAAACTTTGGGGGTTTGGGGTGTAGTATTTTAGATAAGCCGAAAGGGATCCTTCGAGAGTTCGTGATTTCGGGACTCCGGAGGATATGCACGTAGAAAGAAAAAGGGGCGTTTAGCATTGAATGTGAAACTCACGTAACCCTGTACGTGAAACGAGGACGAAGTCTCGTTGTTGGATTTAACAGTGGATGGATTTCCACCATAGATGTAGGAACGCTAGGAAGCTCTGGGAATTCAGGGAACCTTGGGATAGTACGAATGAGACAAACCCACGTGGGCACCACGTGGCCTTTGACCAATGAGGCTCACAAAACTTCGCAAGGGCATAACTTCCAATCTAGAGCTCGGATTCGAGCATGGCTACAATGGTTGGAAATCTCTTGACGAGCAGAAGGTGATGTAGACTTCGAGAAGAAGAGTCGAGATGATGGAGGAAAGAAAAATTTTGATGCCCCATCCCTAAAAAGGTACTTATGGGGTTGGCTGTGTTACAGTCGGCAACTAAATGATAACTTTCGACACTGTTATTGACCTTGGTAAATGACCTTGAGATTATGGAGAAATGCTTTTCACTCTTGTATCTTCTACAATATCCAAAACACATAATCGTTGCAGATGAGGGCAATAAATGACAATCCTCTTGAGATCAAAGCTCCAAATAGTTGCATAGCTGAACTTGACAATCATGAGTTATGAGTGGACTTGAGGAATAGTAGGAAGATACACAGTGCCAAGACTACAACATATTAGCGACAATAAATGTTTCGAGAGCATTCTTAATCAAGATTGGTACATTCTTATTGTTACATCACCACATTTGAAGCTAGATAATCATACAAGGATAACTCAACATGATTTGATTGACGATGTCGACAATCTCAAATACATCTAATTATGTGCATGTCCATTGTATCTTTTTACTGCAACATATTTTTTAAGTTTCTAAGCATTTGTATGGAAACAATAACATGGTTGATGCTCTCTATTTCTCCAACTACGATGACAGTCCAACAACTCCATTAGTTGCGCTAGAATAGCAAGACACAACGCTGGCAACACCTTGTTTAGTTTGGCGAGCTCTTTCGCCATTACAACCCTCCAATGCATTGGCTATAAACCGTATTACTAAATCCAATGACTTTATAAGAGAGCTTGTTGAGCCTTTTTGACAGCACCCACAATGTCTTAGAACTCGAATATTCGATCTTCATTACCTTAACTATATCAAGCCATTTCCACGTCATAATTATCTCTTAAAAAAACGTGGCTTTCAAGAGACCATTATATAATATGAGTGATGGTTCAAAAAAGAGATAATAATAAAGTGGTCATATGGAAAACATGGAATGATATAATAATATCTTTTGCTTTTTGAAGATTGGGCATGGAGTGGTAGTAGCTTATCACTAAAAGGGGTAGTCATAACAAAAAAAACTTGGTATATTCATAATATAATAATATGTTTTTGGTTTTTGCATGAAACAATATTTAAATCATAACCAAAAGGGGTTTAATATTTAAATCACAATCAAAGGGCAGCTTTGTATTATCTTCATGTCATAATTAAATATTGGAAAATGAATGGGATATATTTTTGAAAAATGAGGAATTAGTATGGTGGTTTCATGTCATAATTAAATATTTAAATATTGAAAAATGAATGAGATAATAATAATAATAATAATTTATTTTTAAGGTCACGGTTAAGCCACACTAAATTGGTGTATGAGACCCCCTTGTTTGTGGGACAAGGGACCTCCTCCGCTCAATGATTTGACTAGTCAAGTTTACAGAGGTATACATACCCTACCTCCTTCTGGATTTGAACTTGTGACTTTTTAAGAGGAAACACATGTTCTTAACCATTAGGCCCACTCAGACTGTATATATTTTTGAAAAGTGAGTCAAGGAACTAGTATGACGACTTTATGAATCTTAGATAATTCACTCATTCTTTCTTTATTAAGAAAAAGTTATAGTAATCAATAATCAAGATCTAAGGTAAAACAATAAAATATTTTGTTTTAGGATAGAAAATCAAAATCAAAATTAATCAAGTGTAAAATGGATGCTTTGGCATAGTTTCCTAGCCAAAAACATTTCAAGGGTTACAACAGAGAGGATAACAATCATTCCTCCCAATCCCTTGAATTACACCCAATTGAATATATATATATATATATATATATATATATATATATATATATATATATATATATATATATATATATATGAGAACAATAATCAATGAAGTTCAACATATGACCTAACTAAGAGACATGATCATTCATCCAATATCACCAGTCAATGTGTATATATACCATCACATAGATCATTGTAAATCAATCTATAATCTCTCATATTACACATGCAATATAATATTTTAATCTGTATGGATTCTTTTATGTTGTCCTATTTATTTTGGCTATTCAATTTATGAACTAAGTTGTTCATGTAATATTGAGGAAATGAGCTTTGTGCATTCCATTGGTATCAGAGTTATGTATGATCTCGACCTTTGGTCATACATTTTATCAGATTTTGTCTGACCCATTTTTTGGTCACACACAAACTTTTTTATAGAATTTCTATGATCTCCAAGTTGATGGGATTTTGGCAAAAAAAAAAATAAAAAATAAAAAAATAAAAAATTATGTTGGAGAAGGATATTTCCACTACAAATTGAAAATCGTTTTGTTAATTCAAACCTCTAGAGATAGTATTCACAGATTGTGCACAAAAAAACTATCATTAAATCATAATCGTGGTGCTTATAAAAAGAGATTAGAAAATACATTGATTGTCAATATTTAGATTAATTAGTTCCATTTATAAGTTCATAGAATTCGAGAACCGTTGCCACTAGGATAAGGCATAAGGCCACAACCCTAAGTTAAATATTTATTAATAAATCCAAGTAAATTATAAAGGTGCAAAATTTTCATTACAAGTCAACGTATCCTGATCCATGAAGAATAATGATGATTAACTAAAAGTGAGTGTTATATAAAGTATTAAAAAAATCACAAAGAGATATTAAAGGGGAAGTTCCTAGGTTCAATAAAAAAAAAATTAAAAAGTTATAAAACTAATCCCTAAGTTCCTAAAGTTATAAAAGGCGTTGTTCAAAATTTATTTAATATCCACTAGGAAGGAAGATTACCAAGGGTCTAAGTCAAAAACTCGAAACAATTAAAGAGTAATTAAAGTTCCTAGTATTTAAGTTAAATGAAGTTTTGGATTTTATTAAAAAAATGGAAGGTTTTCATGTAAAGGTATTTCAATTTCATCCTTTGCAATAATAAAATTCAAAGGGAATATTTAGAAAAACGATACCAAATGAAGTTATGGATTTCATTCAAAAAATGAAAGGTTTTCATATAAAGGTATTTCAATTTCATTCTTTGTAATAATAAAATTCAAAGGAACTATTTAGAAAAAAAATACCAACATTTATTTTTTTCGAAGTAAAAGGAAAACTAAATAAACATCAATTTGGTGAATCAAATATTAATTATAGAATCAAGTATAATTGAAAAGAAAATAACTTTTAGTAATGAATAATATGAAATTAAAGGTCTACAACTAACAATTGATGATTATAAATTCATATCCCAATTCGATGTTACAACTATGTATATAGAGAAGGTGTCGACATAATTTTGGGTCCACCCTGGATGGAAACAATGAAGACCTTCATCCTAAACATGAAGAATAATTTTTTGTCATTCTCTTATAAAAAGAAGAAGATAACATTGCGAGATGTTATAATGAAATCAAATTAAGAAGTGCCTTCATCAGAATATATTAAAGATATCTCAAATGTGATTCTTTAGGATAGTAAAAAATCATTAAAAAAGATGCACAAAAAAATTGACAAGGTTGTTGCTAACAAATAAGAAGAAATTTCTCACCTTAAGAATCATAGTCAAATTTTGATCACACAAATTAAGAAGTTAACAAGTGAAAAAAGGTCGCAACAGGAAAATCTAGAGGAACTTACTAAAAAGAAATTAGTGATCGATAAAGAAACGATGATTAACCCTGTTGAAATACAAAAGTTGTTGGGTCAGGGTTTCAAACCCAGGGTTCGAAAGGCTTCACCAACAAATACCCCATTCACATCAACATATTCAATATTCATGGTTTGAATAAGGTCTCACCTGAGACGCACATGAGAATCACAGAGACCAAATGGTTGTGCAGGACATGTGGGAATGTCACAAACAAGAGAAACTTGACTACAAGTTTTGCATTAGATCCTATTCATTCATAACCTCATTCTATTTATTCATAACAATATTATACCACTCGCGCATAGTCTAACATAGATAACACGCATTCATTCATAAAATAACTCATGATAAAATATCAATTAGGCCTCATGCCTTTTTTCATTACTCACAGATAAACATTCATATACATGGAGGGTCGTATCCTATGTTGAGACTCATTAAGATTGAACCAGAGACTTAAAACTCATATCTCGATCTACTTTCTCTCTCATACTCTACTTCCAACTCTTCGAATACAATCAATCTCTTAACCAACAATAACAATGAACCACAAGTTCACCAAAAACCCAACCCTTACAAATTTGCATGCATTCCTTATGTCTCTACAGAAGCATGGAAATCATAACAAAACTTGCCAACTCACTAACAACCTTGACCATGACTAGTCAATATGTTACAAAACTGGTTACAATCATTATAAAGATATTTTAGGATTTGATATGCATGCAAACCTTACAATTCCTTGTGTGCAGTACAAAACTGGTTGGCACACACAGTTGAAAACTAATGGGCACATACACTGAATCTTGGCATCGCACGGTACAAAACACGTGACTTGCAATGTAAACTTGTGGCATGCACGCGGTAGTTCAAAAATCGTAGCTGGGTGCCAAGAAGCCCCCAACAATATTAGTTGGCTCGTCCTAAATCCAAAAAATTTCAATATGGTGTGACGTTGGAGATGGATTGCACTGTCTTCATTATCTCTATGATGAATTTATGGAACTTTGAGTCCGTCTCATAGAAAATCTCCATTAGTTACTTTATTTTTTTGTAAAACCAATCAACGTTTTCATGTGTAGCTGACCTAGTTGCAGGCTTGATATGTGCACTCAGTTCTACCATTGGGGTTGTCCTTTCGTGTGCATCTACAAGCTTATAGTGGTGTTGTTAGGCCTTCTCTTATGCCTCTAACATAGTGGCGGGAAGCTTTTATTGGTTTGCGTGAGTAGATACAATCTCTCGACATAGGTCAAAGATCTCTATCATGGTATCATTTTTTTCTACAGGCGGAAGGGAGGGAAATTCCTGCTACTTCTTGCTGATTTGCACCTCATTTGCATGGATGTGATCTTCAATTCCACTAATTTCAGGGGTGTTACACACCTAAGTGTCACATTGTTAAATGCCGCACTTAAGTGTTGTAAGTGTCGCAAGTATCACATTGTTAACTGTCGCACTTAAGTGTCGTAAGTGTTGCAAGTGTTGCAACTATTGTACACCTAAGTGTCACATCACCAAGTGTTGAAATTAAGTGTTTCACTTTACCAAGTGTTGTACCTTCATCACCATGAGAAAAAAGTATCTCATACTCCCTAGAAATCTTGAAGAGGAAACCTATTAGTTGGAGTATGAAATGCCATATTTTTCCTTGATATTTTGGCCTTAAATGAGTTTCAATGCCCCCCTGCCCATATACAAGGAGTGATGAAACCTTGATCATCGCTCCCCAAAAGTGTCTTAGGGAGCCATAGTATCTAGTTCATCGCCTTGTGCATAGTTATGGGGGGACGATGAAGTTATTGCAAACTTTATGCATTGATTTGTGAGGTGGTTTCCCAGAGTTCTTAGTTGGTTAAGGGATTGGTTCGAGCTATTTCCTATTCAAGTCAAGTTCAATCTTGTTGGTTGAGCCAAATCCTCTTTTGACCACATCCTCTCCTCAAAACTATCCTATGGGTGTGATGCTTCCAATCCTGTATAATGAAGGTTGTGCTTGAGTAAAGGAGAGAGAATTTCAGAGTATCATACTTATGATATTGAGACATTCAAGGAGAAGAATAAAAAACATCATACTTATGATTGTGTGTGATCTAAGGGGATGGAAAGGAGAGCTTGAGGAGATGATACAATGTCAAACTTGAGATTGTAAGTGCTTCCATTTTGTTGGCTTTCCATTAATACATAACTTGGCCTATTCCTCTCATGTCTATGCATTAAAGTATATGCATGTCTATTGTTGTTAAATTCATCATAAATAGATCTATTTCACATAGAAATATAGTGTGGAAGAAGGAGGTTTCTCTTTGTTCTTTGCAGGTATTTTCTTGCGCCTAGGAGCTTGGAAATCAAGGTCAAAGGCTGGAACAATGAGGACAACTGTATTAAAAAGGTAAGTCATCCATCTCTTCCTTCTCATTCTAATTTTCGAAATAGTTCTAAGAGGAAAAAAATTCACCATTTGTTTTCTTATGTATTTGATCAAGAGGGGTCTTGATCCAGGGGGAACTTTACCACAACAAAAAATTGGCGACCATATTGGGGATTGCTCCCTTTAATATTTCCTTGTTTTCTTCTATTCTTTTGTGTCTTACTTGTTATATGATCTTTTTTTATTTTGATGCTTATATTTTGATTTCTCCCCTTCCCTCATTGCCATTGGGAAGTTCACTAAGTCGAACACTTGATATTTTGATAGATCCGGGCAAAATTTTGTCTTTTCCATCACTTTCAAGACTTCATCCCTACCCCATAAGGGAGTATGGAGTGATGAAACACTGACCATAACCCCTCCACAGTATCCTAGGGCGTGACAATCTCCTTTTCATCTCCTTGACTACATAGTTGAAGGAGTGATAGTCCCTATTTTGAGTGAATTTGGAGCTTGTTTTTCCTTCTGTTTGTGAGTACTTTGTCTCAGGACTTTTATTAAGATCGTCCTTGCTTGATTAAAGCTTTCATTTTTTAATGTTTTTCAATTATCACATGTTTTGTTACCTCTCTTGAGTTTTAATTTCCTTCAAATTGAGAAATGTTCATGATTCCTTAGGTTAATTTTATCCTTTGGTTCGGTCCATTTCACCGATAGTTTGGTCCTCATCAATTGTAGGTTTTCAAACTTATATCTTTTGATTCCAAAACCTTTTAAGTATCTTACTTGATTGATTTGAGATCATGTTCTTTGATTTGTAGGTTGCTTATGTTGCACTAAACCTAGTTTTTGAGCCGCTTGGTCTTCTTCCCTTGGGAAAACTTCTGAGCTCTTTTAGGACTTGTTGCAACTTTGCATTTTATTTTTACTGTTAGAATTTTGAGGTGCCATTGAGTGATTTTTCTTTACTTTTCATTTTGGATTCTTGTTTGAACAAGTGTTGAAGGAATCCTTGCTTGGATTCTTTTAATTCTTGTTTTCTTCACCTTCTTTTGGGTTCTTTGCAAGTGTCCTTGAGTCCTTTCATTTTGAAAGAAAAAGAAAAAGAATATTCTATTTCGAGTTTTCATGCAATTTGAAAAGAAGAAAACAAAAGTTTTTCATCCTACTTTCATAATCAGAGTGTTTTGGTAAATGTTTTAAAGAGCTTGTGTTTTTTTGGGATTTTAGAGACATTGATTTGATAGTTTGAAATTTTAGTGAAAGTTGCATACTTTTGGGTGTTTATTTGTATTACGAAGAAAAAAATATCTTCTCCTTCCCTCAGATAGAATTCATTGAAAGAAAAAATATTTGCATTTCATTTCTTTCTGCATAGTTTTGGAGTTGAGTCATCACATCACCGGTATCACCTTCGTGCACCATTATGAGTAAGAACATCCATTAACAATCAATCGACGCGCTTAATAAAATCGATTAGACATTTTTTTTATAGCACAAAAAAATAGTATAAGAATAGGGCCTTTGGATTAGGGTGAAGTGAGTAAACTATCCAAGGCTACTAAATGATATTGTAGAACACTAGAGAGAGTAAAAATATAGTAGTAGCAAAAAGTATTAATTGGGAAAGATCCTCTAACACATGAGTTAAACACGAGCTCAAGTGAAGCGATCGGTTGAGATCTCCCCTCTTCCTTTCTCCTAGTGGGACCGTTACAAGTTTGGGGATTTGAACAATGGCAAGTCCTCAGGGTGACACCACTTCTTCATAGTTTTTGGGTCACAAATTTATGTCCAGTACCCCCCCGACCGTTCGTTGTGAATTGGTGAACAAAGAAATATCTCTTGGGATTCCACATAGGTGGCTGCAAGGGGGGTTCCTTCTGCAAAGAAGGTTCCTTGCAGTACCTTTGACAGAGGATCAGTCTCAGCTTTAGCAAACCGGGAGGGTATTTGCTTGCATGCTCTTACTTTCACCTTGGGGAACTGTTGTGTGAATATTATCGTAACTGTTGCTATATCTTCATTTACAACTTGATATCCTGTCTCTGGAAGATCCTTTCATCTATTTTTTGCTTGGTTGATTACCTTTAAATTTCTTAGGGGTGTGTTCTTTCGACATTTGTAGTTGGCTTTAGGAATCATTATTTTTGTTATACTTTCATCGTGGTTGACCAAGGTCTATGCAGATCTCACAAAATGGAAGGGTTGGATCTTGAAGAACATGATCTTCCACACAACCGTTCCAATCAAGGAACTCTTAACAAAGACATTGGTTCTAGAGTTGGGAGCATAGCTCCCCCGAGTGATCAACTTGAAGGGTTGGTTGGAACCATTAAGGAAGGAAAAATTTTCCCTCCAAATCTCCTTGTTGAATTACCATCGACAAGACATATTGATTCTTTTTATTTTTACCACTACGTTAGTAGGTGATCTTATGGCATGGATACAACATCACATGACTATACATATGGAATAATGATTCCCCAATGGAACCCGAGATAGTTTCTTTGGCACACATCACTACTACTAAAATTTCTCCTTTGTGGGGAATGCCGTTGACCCATGTTACCCCATCACAACAGCCCGCGAACACAACTTCTATTCCAACCTTTCTAGCTGCACATATGTATACACCAAGTTCTTTACTTGAAAGTTATATACCATTTCCCTCTGGTCAGGTAGCCAGTAGTGTTGTTTCCTCATACCCTAAGACAAGTAACTTGTTTTTTCCTCATTCCAGTCAAGTAGGTAACACAATGACAATTACACCAAATATTCATGCTACTCATTTTTTCATCCTACATAAATTTTTCCAATGAGAAGTTATTTTATACCTCTCACTGGGGGGAAACCCTCAAATGTAGAGCCATATTCAATATGGGGGAAACAAACACCTTGTATACAACGACCACCCTGGGGACAACAACCACCTTGGGGGAAACAACCAGCTGGAGGGAAACAACTAGCTGGGAGGAAAACTTCAGCTATGGGGCAACAAACAACTTTGGGTCAATAACTAGCTGGAGGAAAAAAAACCAACTTAGGGTCAACAACCAGCTAGAGGAAAACAACCATTTTGGGGTAAACAACCAACTGTAGGGAAACAAATAGCTTGGGGGCAACATACAACCGAAGGGAAACCTTCAATCGTGGGTTAGCAACCAGTTTGGAGGAAATCCCTTACTGGAAATCAACCTCAATCCTGGAGATCGACCATTTTGATAGGCCCTACATGTATTTATATTGGCCTACGATATCTAGGAGTTGAAAACACTCAACCTAATCCGATGGGAATTCCCCCGTAAGGGGATTTTTCCACTCAATCTACGAACCCCATATTTCCAAATCCCCAAACCTCTCAACAACAATATATGGGAGGACCATCAGGTTTTACAATGCCATCACAACTTCTGTAAGGTCCTACTGGTACTCTGATGCCACATAAATATTACTAGTATTTGAAACCAAACCAAAAAATTCCCTTTTTGGTTACTTTAGATATGCCAGATTTGTTGTGTTTGACTAAGGATCCCATACAACATGCCCCATTATGGTTGCTCATCCCTGCCAAACTACCATTCGATATCACGAAGTTCGATGGGAAACCTGGAGAAGTTCCTAACAACCATGTAATGACCTTCCATATTTGGTGTTCTTCTAACTCCTTAATGGACTATTCCATTTGTTTAACACTTTTCCAGAGAACACTCATAGGTGTAGAAACAAAATGGTATATCAAGCTGCCACAAAACTCCTTTATCGATTTTAATTCTCATATTATGGATTTTTTGACTAATTTCCAACTGCTTATCTGATATGCGATTGGTACTAAACTTTTGACTCGCTTAGGAAATCCACCTCCAATCATATATATGATCATATTCATGAATGGAGGTGGTGGGGACGATTGATTAAATCCGCCCTTCCAGACCAACTCCTGGAAGATTGGTTTACCAAGTCTCTCTTGACACCCATTAGTAGAGATGTCGCCATGAGAGGTGTTGCTACTAAGGAGAAAGAAACAAATCATGCTCAATATTTGGACTTAGTATATTCCCAATATTGCACACTTTATGAACTGATTCCTCATGCTCCTCCCCCGTCAAATGATCCATCAAGATCAAATCTGGAATAGGTTCCATAAAACTACAGTCTACGACCCAATCAACCGGGAAACTAGGCCATCTAGCCTCCACCCTAGCCTCATCCCATACTGGTACCAATACCAAATCTGCTCCATCTCCTGCAAAAACCTTCAAGGTGAATGCGGTTCAATCCACTTCATCTCAGAAACCTGAAGGTAAGAAGAAAAATAAGAGTAAATCCAACAAATCTTCTAATCAACATGAGGGTACAAAAATTCAAACGAGCGTTGAGACAAAACCAAAAATAAAGGTGAATATTCCTTGCCTAATTTGTGTGGAGGACCATTATACAAAATACTATCCTCATCATGATGAAGTCAACAAATTTTTGAAGGGAAACTCCCAACCGGAAATGTTAATCGACCCTTTTCCACCTCAGTAGCAACAAATGGTTTCCAAAAATCCTGCCCCTCCACAAGGGGGTAATGCAGGTCATCCTCACCATGGGGATGCTTCTTCAAGTGTCATTATCATCATGTTTAATGAGATAGTTATTATAATGACTAGAGAAAATACATATGACACTCCTCCATAAAACAATGCCAATGGAAATGAAGGTACTCCTGACAAGCCATCTGCCTCCACTACACCTCCACCTT
>ML821941.1:50819-62095 GCA_009831015.1 Picea engelmannii
AGAGTTACAAATCATATTTGGATGATAAAATTGATGAGGGCTTTCGGTTGAGTTACAAGTTGGGTACATGCTTGAGACAAGTAGTTGATGAGTTGGAACATACATGAGGTGTATAGTTGATGATGTTGGTACATATTGATGAGTCATAGTTTATGAGTACTTGAAACATTATTGGTACATACTTGGTACATGTTTGATGCACTTGTTTATGGTACAGGTTGATTATAGATTGATGGTACAGGTTGGTGCATGGTTGATGCACTTGTTTATGGTACAGGTTGATTACAGGTTGAGGTACAGGTTGATGCATGGTTCAGGTTTATTGGTACATTTTACAACAGTATATCTCATAGTGATAGTGTGACAATGGTTCCATCATTCTACTTTTACTTCAGGGCGGTTGGACGGGGCAAGGACAAGTGGTTGTAGCCACCTTCCGGTTGTAGCTGGATAACTTAGGGGGTTGTATCCTCCTTCTGGTTGTAGCCAAAGAATTTGGGAGTTGAAGATTCCCTCAAGTTGTAGCCTAAGAAACTAGGGGGTTGGAGCCTCCTTCCAGTTGCAGCTGAAAAACAAAGGATGTTGGTGCTTCTAATGAATGTAATTCTTCAAGACATATAAGAAAAAGCATTCCGTGGTTTCCTCCCGATTTGGGTTTCCACATAAAACACTGGTGTACTGTGTATGTATGTGATTGTTCATTTCTTATTGATCATTATTGGATAATAATTCTACATTGATATAACACTTGGATTATTTGGAGAAAAATGATTATAATTATTCTATTACTGATTCACCCCCCCTCTCAGTAATCCAACATCGTCCATAATTATGCGGAAATTACAAAAGGATTTATGAACCTGTTGAAAAAGGATGTCCCTTTAATCTGCGATGACCAAGACCAACAATCCTTTGATGATCTTAAACGTGCATTAACTCACTCTCCATTACTCCATCCCCCCAATTATATAAGAGATTTTATCCTTTACCTTGCCGCATCCATTTCCACCATTGGAATGTTATTGGTTCAAGAGGATGACAACGATGAAGAACACATCATTTATTACCTGAGTAAGAGTCTTGCAGGCACCACAATTCGTTATTCACACGTAGAGAAGTTGGCTTTGGCAACAATGATTGTTGTTCAAAGATTTCACCATTACATTTTTCTCTGAAAAACTCAATCATTGCAGATTCTAACCACATGTACCACACATTGACATGTCAAGTATTGGGGGGGAAATGCTCATGCTGAATGGTTTTTCTCCAAGAATTCGATCTAGAATTTGCAAAATCAAAATCAAAGAAATATTTGGTTTTCATTGAGATTATGTGTGACCTTCCCCGTACCGATGAAGAAAATGTGCCCATTGACTCTCTTCCCGATGACTCATTTTTCCTCATTAGTACATCCGACCCATGTTTGGGAGATCTCACTTTGTATCTCCAAACCCAACACTTTCGGCCTGAACTATATCATGAATACTATTGTCGAATTCGCCATCATGTGAAGCATTATCTCATTATTGGAGACACTTTATATGGTTGAGGTATTGACTCTGTTTTATGACGATGCTTAACTCATGAAGAAGTTGAACGTGTTCTAAATGATTGTTACTCCAGAGCATGTGGTGGTCATCTTTATGGGATGGATACAACCCATAAAATCTTTCATGTAGGGTATTTCTGGCCCTCAATCTTTAAATATTGTATAGATGTCGTTAAGAAATGCGAACCCTGTCAAGTTTTTCATCATAAAACGTGTTCACATCCTACTCCACTGTACCCAATAGTTTTCATCGTCCCTTTTGCAAAATGGGGTGTCGACTTTATCTCTGTCGGGGGGCATGAGTATATTATAGTTGCAGTCGACTATTTCACTAAATTGGTTGAGGCTATGCCTACATTTACAGATGATCACAAAATTGTTGTGTTATTCATATTTAATTATTACTAGATTCGAAGACCCGCAAGCCATCGTTACCGATCATGGTTCACACTTTCGTAACCATATGATGGCTGAATTAAGCACCAAATTGGTTTTTCACCATGAAAACTCATCACCTTATTACCCCCAAGAAAATGGAAAAGTAGAGGCCATCAATAAGGTCTTGAAAACCATGATCCAATGAATGGCGGGGGCACAAAAATTAAATTGGCACTTAAAATGTTTCTCGACACTTTGGTATTACATGAATTTCATTAAAAATTCCATTGGTTTTACTCCTTTTCAATTGGTTTATGTCCTAGAGGTAGTCCTACTGATTGAATGAGAAACTCCATCACTTAAACTAGCCATCGAAATACTTCCCAACACCTCTACCAATGATAAATGATTCTTGTATATGATGAAACTTGATGAGATTCGTCGTTATGTCGCTCTTGCAAATGAGACACACAAAAAGAGCATTGAGGCTATGCCTAAACTAATATCGTCGTGATGTCTCTCTTGCATGTACCCAACTTGTGCCTCAACCAAAAGCATTGAAGCATTAGATATGTGTCTCCTCTGAAATCCATCCTGGTATATAGGAATTCCTCAATCATAAGAATCTTATCCTCCCACCATGAGAAGAATCTAGCGTCGAATATAAATATCTAGGACCACCCCCCAACTAAGATATTAGAATATTCCAATGCTCCATCTATGTCTTGGTCGAAGGTTGCACAAGCATATCGATCCATGGGCACATTAAAGACACCCACTCTAAGAAGAATGACACCAGGAAGGATCCATACCCGAACTGTTTCTGTTTCCCTATCCTACACTTGGTAATTTGATCCTTCAAATTCACCAACACACCTCCACGCTAGTTAAATATTCTATGGTCAAGACATTCGATGGAATACACCATCTGATATTTCGAAGCAAGATGTGGCCCTGTGCTACCCACTAACTTGGTGATAGTGAAAATGATTGTACGTAATGGGCGATCCATGATATCTTTGATGGGGATACTCCCACTACTCTTATGGGTACCATGCCTGCAATATTCATAAATGTTTTCATTGGACGTCATCGCAGTGCCTCGATGACCAATAGACATAATAGTTTCCCCCATCTTGGAGATCCCTATTGGGAAGTAAACATCCTCCATATCTATGTCAAGAGTATGATGAACCACATGGAAAACTTGGTTATTGACATCCCACATCCAAATCAAATGCTTCAAAAGAAGCATTTGCTTCCTCATGCTTTGAGTCTTGAATAATTTGAGCAGACCATAGTTTCTCAAGGATTTCATGGTGTTTAGGTAATGTAAGGAAGTCATGTATTTGGCCTCATGTTATCTCTCTTTTCACTCTATCATTTTGTTCAAATACCTCCTACACATGACAAAGAAAATCATTAGTCCAAGTTTGAACTCATTTCAAGACTTTCTTGACCTTCTTCTTGTAAAACATTTCTTGAAATAACTCCTATATCACCCCTAGAAGGGATTACAAAGAAAATATCTCTCCCCCTTGATCACATACAGGTCATTGAAGTAGATATCATCGCTCCTATCGATGTGTCAGAGGAGCTATGATCTTTGGAGGCACCAACAGGGTCCTAAAATATCTCAAATCACCCTAAAAATTGCATGAAATGGCTTAAAAGTACTATGAAATGAAATACTAGGAAGAGGGGACCAACTTGCTTCAGATGAATCGTAAAATGGTCTCCTGAATCTCCCGCAATCAACACTCCAAGATCTTCTAGTATAAAAAGAGGAAATTTTCAGCAAGGAAACACAAAGAGGTAAAATGAAATAGGTATTTTTCAACAATTGTTTTTTAATCCATTGGAACTAGTTATTTTTCCATGTTCACAATGTCTTATTTCTTCCATACAAGCTATTTCTTTGAGTGTAATTAGTATTTGATGGATATTTGTGACCTTAGTTGCATAGAGACATCTTATGCAAGATTTTAGGAGGCAAAACTTTTTCCTCTCCAATGACCTTGTTCATGCAAGCATACATCATCGTTCTTCAAGCTCGTTAAACTACAAAGAGTCATCTTTTGAGTGGTATATTATCCATTTTTTGGCCTTGTAAGACTAACTACGAAAAAAAACACTCTAGACAATATCGACTAGAAGAGTTCTCCCCTGCATTGTTTTACACCTTTTCAAGCTTAGGGGACTAAATTTATGAAAAAGAACACCCTTGGAGACTTCTTTAATATCTTTCCAGACTCTCTAAACATGAAAAGACTACCGAGTTTACCTTCATTGGGCTCATAAAAATATACATCGAAGGACCCATATGGGGCTGAACCCCTCCTTCTTTAGGTTCGTTAAACATGTGATGAGGGACTCATCGAATATGAGCTATAATGAGCATCTTTTATCCTCAAGCTCGTTAAAAAACAAAGAGGTACTCATCGTTCATGGTGGGGGGGATTTGAGATAATTGGGTCAAGTTTTGGAAAGAAATATGGCAGTAGTTTTTTGTCTCCCTTGAACATGGCACTTGTTTGTGTCTCATCTTATAGTTGGGTAATATGCTTGTCTCTGAGTCATACCAATCCCATGCGTTATCATACTCGTTCATCTCACTCGAAGAGTTCCCCAATCATCGTCGCACTATGTTTTGGTCTATCTCAATCGATTCAATGTTGTCAAGCCTTTTTTCGTGCCTCACAATGTTCAAGGGAATTTTTAACCCAAATCAACCATTTTACAGTATTATCAATGTTCATCCTCATGTCAGTATGTGCTCATTTAATCCATTATCTTACATCACTTTCTTGTGTCAGTTTAATGTTGATGATGGATGAAACATCATGGCCCTCCTTCGATGAGTCTATTCATGTTCACTCAACACATTATCCAGGAATTATACTTAGAAAATAGTCGGTACCATGGAACATTCATGCCTCAATGGCATGTCTCCTCACTTTTGACAATAGGTTTACATTATTGACCTTTGATTGAATGATTCCATGAATGTTCAACTTCATCTCATTTATTCACATTCGTTGGGATGTACTATGGTACCTTGGGAGTCACTGTCATCATTGGTGATTTTCCCTCACACTTGTTAATGGTATACATCAATGACCAGTAATCAAGTGGTTTCTACCATGTTCGACATCAATTCATCTATTCACATGGCTAGAATCACACCATTTATGGATCATGACGAAGACCCTGGGAACTCCTCAGGAACCTAGGTTGCAATGGAGACTATATGAGTACTTAGAAGATTCGAGTATAGTCATTATGTTGGCGATATTACTGATATATATGTTTTCACTTAGATCCACTTTGTATTGGTCTGTGGCTATGTTTTGTCAAATTTTAGCTCCACTGTTTATTCTTTCATGGCTAGGATTTGATTGAGTCATGGAGTATGGATCCACATTGTATCTTTGGTGGTTATATCCTTAGTCAATGGTTTCATGGATCCGTAGTGCATTGGTCGGTGGCCATGATTTGAGTAAATTTATTCTGAGCATGGGTGTGCCTACCTCAGGGATAATACATATATACTGATTGATGTTTGTTTGCAGCTTCCGCCCCACTCTCTTATTCTAGCATCCTCTCATATATATTTTTATAAAGTGTTTCAGCCATCATCTCTTCTTTTGTCTTCACACTTTAGGGGGAATTTGTTACACACCTAAGTGTCACACTGTTAAATATCACACTTAAATTTCATAAGTGTCACAATTATTGCAATGTTAAATGACACACTTAAGTGTCGTAAGTGTTGCAAGTTTCACAACCGTTGTACACATAAGTTTCGCATCACCAAATGTCACACCTAAGTGTCGCACTTTACCAAGTGTTGTAACTTTGTCACTGTTGAGGAAAATATATGAAATAATCTTACTCAAGCATCTTCAGATTTTGCTTGGCTAAAGAAAAATAGATGGGAATGTCACCCTAGGTTTATAGCCAACAAAAATAACATCCTAACTCACAAGTATTAATTACGAGTGCTCAGGCTAGTCTTTTTTCAATAAATAGCTTGCTGGAAATTTACTTTTGATTTAATTTTCTAAACATATCAATTGCTGAAATAAATGTAAAGATAGAAGTAAAGTCACCAAGATGATAATCAAGACAGATGAGACATAAAGAAATCCTGTATTTCATTCAAATTCACCAAAGAGTCATTTTATTTACAAAATCTCATGTAGAAATTTTGGACCAAATTCAAACTTAGACATCCCCGATGGAACATACAAAAGGACCTCTGACAGAAAACCAAAACTGAACTCTAAAAGTTGGATCATCTTGCCACATATTGCTGGCCACTCGACTCTGCACAATATCCTTTGTCAGCCATGAAAATTATTTCACAAACAGACAAGTCTACATAGACTATCAAAGATAGATCAACACCTCTGAAAAAAAAGTGTCTGAATGATGTGATTCAACCCTGAATATTGTTGTCTACAATAAGACCCTGCTATCATAAAAGAGAATTAGGCTTATGATGAATAATGAATGAATGAAAATTGAACTATCTCAACATAGACTCAAAGAGAAAACCTTAGTATGCTTCTGCTTCTATCCTCCTCTTGTTCCTCCCTTTCCTTTTGCTTTTAAACAAATTAGAATTGGTTGAAGTAGTTGAACCTGTTATCACTCCAAGAAACCCTTTGTGGTTGTAGACCAAAGGTGCTTGCTAAGTTCAAGTAAAAATAGATCAATGGGATAACTCAATTCAAATATGGTATTCAGACAGTCAAGATGGCAAACAAATGAACCAATGCTCTCAAGGATTGATAATCAGTAGATAACTTTAAGTGGGCGAAGAACAAATTTCTCATAAACCAGTACACAATGTAGGGTCTAATAAGAAATGAAGAAACTATTTATTCAGTTATGAGCCAAACAATGAGATATCAGTCATTCAAGGCTTGACAACTCAAATAAAAGTACATACAAAAGGTGGAAAAACTGACATCAATAGAGAAAGAAACCTGTGATCTGTATTAGCATCTATAAGCCTGTGTACAATATAGAATTCCTATATCCAAAACTGAACCCTTCCTCATACTGAATTCCCAGGCTTTATAACCTTTACAATGTATAGATAAGATCCTCTAGAAGGGGATCGAATAATACCTAGAATAGCTTAGAATCAAACTAATTAACAATCAGTTTTTCAGATCCTAAAAACTTGGATCTGTATCTAAAAATAGCAAATCAAATAAACTAAGATAATCAATAATAAAGACTAGTGGCTAGACTAGCATTCGAACTGTCTTCCATCTCAAAATTTGACATATGTGCTTCATCAACTTCTGGAATCTATTGTCATGAGAAATGGTAAAGGCACCTGTCTTGGTAGCTGGATTTCTTCAATCACTCATAGTCAAAACTTTAGGAGATCAATTTAACAGGTGGTTTTCAAATCCCACGAAACTCTACAGCCTGACTGTCGTGCCTGCCGGTGTTAGATTTCCTTTGATGGGAAACATTCCTTTATGATCATTGGGTGGAAATGGTGAACTAAAATCCTTGAGCTTGTGAATGTTTCTACTATATGGATTTTCTCTGTCCTCCCAATAATGTTCTTGATACTTTCCATAGGTAACTTGCTGCAGAAACTATGCAATGTCCTTTATAATAGTTGGCATAGATGTACAGCTTGCAAAAGATTACTGACTCTTTACACTTGAAAAAATAATGTTCTTTCACTGAAGGAGTTGGTGATTCACTCCAGTAACTTTCAAAAGAGCATTCGAATGACCTTCAAGGAACTTATCTGTAACCTGGGTGGAACCAAACAATATAATTTCCCATAGAAGAGAAGAAGAATATGCCAATAGCCCTAGAGCCTCATCTGTCAAGTTGCGGCACCAAGATACATCTATTATTAACAAAGTCTCATGGGTATTTCTCACACAGGCAAGGATATTATGATTTGCAACCTCTTAAGAAATGTTGCAGCTGTTCTATGAGTCCTGTAAGCAATAATTGAACAATAGAAAAATAATTTTCACTAGTTTTACTGGACTTTGTATCTTCTCTGCTGATGTCATCGCTTTTGCAATCCACTGGAGCCAAATCCGAAGATAAAGAACAAGAAGATGAAGATGAGGACACAGGGGCTGTCAATGCTGAGCACCCATGCTTGTATTGCATGTATGCATGGTATAACCCCCTTTGAAGGAAAGTGCGACGATGTTGCTCCCACTCATCAAGAGATTGAAGTAGCACATCATGTACCATCATAAACTGGACTGTTTCTTCTGTCGCTCCATACCTTTATGTAGTAGGAGTAGATGGCTTTGATCCAGATGCAGGTGAATCCAATTGAGATGGTGAAGTGAGGTAACTGGTTAAAGCTTTTGCCATAATATGCCGCTGGCTCATATTTTACATTGTTGAGGGAAAGATTAGATAAGCAATTCCCTGAAGCAATAATGAATGAAACAACAGATTCATCACTGAATGAACATCTCTTTAATGATAAGGTTTGAAGTAATCTGCATCCATTTTCAAGGTGGACAAGTGCTGAACATCTTTGACGCCTAATTTCATTAACAACTTCATTAAGTTTTCTTGAAAGGTCATTCTCATATTCCTGCAACAGAAACTGGCCAGGAATGTCATCCACTGATTGCACTCTAAAAAGTTGTTGCAGAACATCAACACTCACAGCCTTTCCTTCATATATGAAATCAACTTCCCCATTTTCCAAAAGAAAGACTCCAGTACTATCTAGCTGTTGACTAGAAAGTGGGAGTGATGATGGCAACACACTATTAACCATATCCTTCAATGTCAAGTTATGAATTGAAAACATTTGAGGATAAACTAATGGAACAACCAAGGAGGCAGAAATAGATGCCACTCGAGTTATCCAATAGGAACGATCATCAATGTGCACATCAGGACGTAGCCCAAAAATTTATGCAGAAAATAGAATGTGATCAGAAGATGCCAACTGGTCAATGTTGTGGCGAAGTGAAATCTGAAACTGGTGATGAGCACCTTGTTGCATATGATCATCAAAACAGAGGAAACAACAAAGAGAATTAAAGCTCCAACCATTCTCAGCTGAAACCCCATGCTCTCTATCATGTTTGTTCTGTATTATCGCTTTGTTCACTCACAGTAACTACTACTGCGCTGAGGTTGTCAAAATCCAATAGAAGCTACTGATGCAATGCACAGTCAAAACCCTGTCGGATCAGTGGAGCACTAACGAACTTCAGAAGGGAATTTGATAAAATGTAGCTAGTAATACGGCTCTGCCCCAATCATTCTCCACGTCCTCCTCATAAAATGCTTGAACATTTGTCTTGACACCTTGTGATGCTGCGCTGGATTAACCAAATCCTCCATGCGTCCTTTTCATGCAGAATTCAAGCAAATAGCTCTTGAAATAAAATCACAACTCAGCCCTTTTGGATAAACATGAACATTTGGTGTGTGCGAGAGCATGAGGATTTTAAATTTGAATGTGGCAAAGCTTTTGGTGGTTAAGGGCCTTTTTCCATGCACCTCTTATCCATTGAAACGGTCGGCTTTCGGTGGTTAACTAGTCATTTTAAAGACCCACTTCACCACCGAAAACTGTGATTTCAAAATTTGAAAGCCAAGACCCAACGAAATGATTTTTTCAACTTTACATTCCAGAAATAGACCAACACATGTACTCTAAAAAATTTAGATTTTTTTTTTTGACTCATTCTATCACCTAAAATTTAGCAAAATGAAGGTGCTAGTTTGGGAGATAACATCTGGCTCCAGCTGGGATGGATACCTCCCTGCGAGGTTTCCAAGAACCAAGTAGTTCCAGTAGCCTTTAGTAGTGGGCATGGAGTTATCTGGCCCTTATAATTTACCTCTTCAAACCTGTGACCTACCTGTAGCCATCCTATGACCTGCTCAACAATCATCCTCAATTTGCATTGTGTCTAGTCCATTGGGCTATGGAGTCATTTGACCTTTACAACTGGTCCTTGAGAAATCCTTGAAGCTGCATGTAGCCTGCAAACCAGTAGCCTGCCTATAGCTTGCCTGTTTATTCAAGAAATTGAAAACAATCTACTTGCTCATATGAAAATCTTATTCTGCTACTAACTCCTACACTAACCAACTATACTGCCTCTCATCAAGTGAAATCATGCTTCCAATGAAGCCATGTCAGAAACTGATTTACAGGAATCATGCTAGATCTTGACCCGAAAAGTAATGAAAGCCATGTCATGCAGAAAAGAGGTTTGAGCGGATGATAAAGATAATCTCCTACTGACACAAATATCTTAACATCCATGCTGCTGATAGAATCCAAAAAGTTAGCAATAGGGTCTTCAAAATGATAAAACAATACCTCTTTGAGCTGCTGCTCCAACTGACTGTGTTGTAGCTACTCTTCTTCAACGCTGAATGTAGAATGCTTGATCTCCGTTGGAGGAAAATGAAAAATCAATTTCTGATTTGAACCTTTATGTTGCCCTTCTTGCAAATGTCTGCTGCAATCTATCTTTATCCCTTTTTATCTGTTACAGATCTGAAACTATTCTTATGAATCTGTCAATCTGCTCATCATTTCTGCTAACACTCCCCTTTGTCCGCAAAACTGAAAGTTGATGGCTGCCCTTAGCATTTGCTGCAGATTTGAAACTGTCACCCATAAACATTGGAAAACTAAGGAAATCTGAAATCTTCAGGTTTTCTGAAAAGTATAAGTCCATGAAAGATGCCACTGGATTCTCAAGAAGAAAATAGAAATCATGTTGCTCATCTGTAGTAGACACTTGTTCATCCATAACTATTTCTCTGAAAGAAGACGAATAATCTTCTGGTTCTCTTGAGATTAACTCGTGATCATCAAAAACTACAATTTTCTTATCAGAATAATGCTTACAAGAGGATAACAATACATGATTTCCATCACATGAAAATGAATTATCTAAGAACATGTAATCTCCTATGCAGTCCTCATTCTTCATAGGCTCTTCTAGATTTAAAAATTGATCATAAACTTCACAAGCATACATATCTATGGAGGACTCAACAAACACTGAAAAATCTGACCCTGAAACTGAATTGAACTTACATGTTTGCTGCTGTCCCAAATCTGCTCCAACCTCATTACTTTCCTGCTCAAAATATGAAGTACATTGATATTCTGCTTGCTCATGCACTTGCAAAATTTCAAAGAAATATCGATCTCAGATCCTTTGGGAAACATAAATGTTTTCCTCGACTTCTTGAGCATCTTCAAACAACTGGGTTAAGGATGAAGACTCCCGTTCTAGCAGAAGAAGGACAAGATCTGAATGAAGACCCATGACATAATATATCATGGCAACTGTCT
>ML821941.1:85379-104682 GCA_009831015.1 Picea engelmannii
AATCATAAAAATCATAACATAACCATTAGTTAAGTAAAACATACCTACTTGTGTCTCCCATCAACATATTCACTTTTGGAAAATTTAGCTCATGAAATTTGAAATTATTTAAAAAAATATTACTCATATATCCAAAATAAACATGCTGTCCAAAATTTCCTGAAGTCAACTGTCATCAACAATGGCTAAAAATTAAAAACTCAAAAGCCATATTTCCCAGTCTACGTTGCAACCCTTCCTTGATTGTTGTTGTCACATTTTGATTTTCCTGAATTTGCCTTTGGCTGTGTAGAGCCTTTAGGCCTAATCTCGTTGATCACGTGGGAACAATCGTCCCTCAAATGCATCTAGGAAGACACAGATTTGTCAGAGCCATTGGAGGGTGAGGAAGGGGAAGTAGTGGTGTTTCCTCTGTCAAGGGCATGGTGGCCCTCAGTTTTAAATCTCTTGCTAGCATGGGAGGATTTCACTGGCGAGTTTTCAGGGGCAACTTGGACAATGGGATTAATAGGCAGAGGAGAAAGCAAGGACAAGTTGGGCCAACCACGATATTGGGAGACTATCGGGTGGAAAATCTCCTGCCATCCATCATTTTCAGGAACCTCGGGTTGCAATGAGACGTGAGGGGACACAGGGATACCAGGGGCTTGCAGGACTTGGAAAGGAGGCCTTTCAGGCCTAGGTTGGACTACTCCTTGTCCAATCCAATTGAAAAATCCAGCCTGAAACAATTGGCCAAGCTCTTGTGAATCAACATCAAAATGTATGGAGAACCTGGGCCTTCTTGGGCCTTGGTTCCAATTACCTCTACCTCTGTTTCCTCGGCCATGGATACCTCGACTAAAAAAAATCATTTTTGCATGCGTGGTTGATTATTAAATAGTCTTTTAAATAACCATACATGATAACTCTTAAAAATATAAAATAGATTTGGCTCAACAATGTATCAGACTCATGCAATCCAATCCATACAAATTGTTTTATTGTTTATCAATGAGAAGGGGGTGAAAAGGGTTCTGGGATATGCGAGGGGTTTGTATTGAGAGAAACATTATATAATGAGGGGGAAAAGAACATGGTTACTGCTCAATGACAACAACAATCAACTATAAATCAAACCAACAAAACATCACTGTAATCCACACAAGACACTGCCACTTCCAACTACTTTAACACCGAAATTCTCTTGATTGTAATCAATCTCTGAACAAGGAGTGAAAAAATTAATATGGGAAGGTGATGGGATTTGTAATTAGCAGAAAATGAAATAATGGAAGGGAAGAAGAACGATTACTGTTCACGAAATTAATTAAGTGATCCATAAAACATTCTGCGAGAAGAGATGCACCAACCAACAATCATTGTGACCGAATAACAATTATTGTGTATTTAACTAGTTCATTGTTCATAATAAAATATCCAACACAGTGCCGTAACAAGAAAGTATTCATTCCACCAATCTGTAAAGGGGTTATGTTCCTTTCATTTATATACTTTGCATCTTATAACAATTTTCAAACAGTAACCATTCTGACTCTGTTTACCATCAAAATCAACCAATGCCCATACATTACTTCAATCAAAAAATATACTCAAAGTCATGTTTCCAAAATCAACGAAGTCACACTATCACTGCAATCGGGCCTTTCATTTAAATGAAATGATATTAGTTAAACAAATATATAAGGGTAGTCAACCCAATAATCTAGATTAAATTGCAAAATATGAATTGACATTTAAACAAACAGACAACAACCACCATTTCAACACAAGCTATGCATAGAATAACTCAATCATGCAAGTGTAACTCTGTCACTGTATAAGCCCAATTCAACGTGACTCTAAAAAACTAGGCCACCCATCCAACACGATGAGGTATCAACAACATGCCTGTCTCAACAAATGATTGGACTGCAACAAAAAAAAACATGCTTAAAACTCTGTGGGTACCCCTGAGTGTGAAACCCAAGATATCCATATTATACACAGTGCACAACCACCAAAACACCATGGTGCAACATCTCCATTTTACACAACCAAACACAAAGTCACAGTAATAACTCAACCCATCGTGTTGAGCCATCAATCTAATACAATATTGCTTTGATTTAGTCAAGCTGTAATCAACTATGTTGTATACAACTTGGCTTATACAAACAAACAATCATAAGCATGCAGTGGATGTAGTTCATATAGTCTTCCTGGTTGCAATAACCATTCGGCCCCAAAAGAAACTAGTAGTTACAATGACCATTATTTCATTGTGTAGAAGCACCACACACACAACACGGTATGCGTGAGCAACATCAAGCAACTATAACCAATGCCAACTAAACATCCAAATAATCTTTAGTGAAAAAATACTAGTGACTGTGTATCAACCAACCAATTCACTACTGTCGTGAAAATCAATTGACCTAACAAGCTGTGGCAACCACGCATCAATTCGAATTGAGGAAACAACCCTCTCCATTAAACAATACTGATTTATTAAACATAAGGAGAGTGACTACGTAATTTGAGTTGTGCAAATAACAATGCAGGGTTTACCATTTTCATAACAGAGGCAGTAACTAAATGCCAAACTAATCACGACTGTCATACGTCCAACTGGGCGAGTCTGTATTCAAATTAATCGACAATACATTCAATCCACAATAACCCATAGTAAACTTGACAGGCACGACAATCTTCTCCATAAAACTTCAGACTGGAGGGCTAAGGGTTTGTTCTGTAGCCAACATAGGGAGAACAAAGCTAACTCCCTGTAATGGTGAAAACTTTGAGGCCAACGGTGCATACACAGAGAGAACCACGACTCATTCGTGGACATGTAACAAATCCATGACAGGGGGCCATAACAGAAGGTGAGGCTCTAATTCGGCATGGCAATGTTGTTTAACGCACGCAGGGTATAACACTCATGCTCTTCGATCAAAAACCACAACACTGAGGTGAAGACAGGGCCGAGTAAGAACATGAAAACTCATTCTGTGACCCTTAGTGGTGAAAACAACCAATTCAAGTGAACAAAACACAGTGATGTAGAATGCCTCCAACCATTAAACCCATAAAAGCCAAGGACTTGACATATTGATGCGAACGCGTGAGGGCAGCCATCCAACCAAGACCAGCAAAAACCCTCCAACTAAACCAACAAGATAAAAAAAAAACCCCTATGGTTGCTAATTCCTGGGATGACCACTATGAATTCAATATTATTGCAGAAAGAACCATCGATGCTTAATTCCAAACCACAATTTTTTACACAGTTGCAACACTTCAGGAAAGCACAAACCAATACACTTGAGTGAGTAATTGTTTCATAACCAGAGCAGACTCATGAATGGCCAAAAAAGACATACCTGTAATCGAATTCCTTAAAACGTGAGCGAGCCGAGCGGTTCCTCTCTGCTAAGAAATCGGAGCATAACCACAACAAAAAGGTCGAACAATAGCCCTACTAGGGTGGTGGCTAATGGAAGGAGTAAAGGGTACGTGCAGTAAATGCATGTCGCCTCCACCCACATTTCATTAATTCATCAATACATGCCAACAAGTTCTTCATTAACACCATTAATCAGACCATGTATCGAAACCATCACCTCATTAAAATCCAATAGCGCGACCATCATATTCCTTAACTGATGCCATACACAAAACAACTACGTACCATATAACATAGTTAAATTTCATAACCATTAGTTCTTATTAATTTTCCAAAATGCGCCACCCATATCCCATCCATCAAAATATACCATATTCATATTACCAATATAATTTAATTAAATCGTATAAACACCACTTGCTAGCTAGGATTCAACCATAATCGTTAAGTCCTTCATGCATGTAGTATAATATATATGATAGTTTAAATTCTTCCCCTTTGAAATTGTTGCATTGTTTCTTATTTCTTTCCAATTGTTTGTATGTGGTATAGTAAAATTGCAGAACTAGATCCCTTTTCTTTTGCATTTGTTATAGTATTTTTGCCTTTTTCCAAACTGCCTTTCATGTATTTTCACTAACATGTTTGTTGTGCAGGTGCGATAAGAACAGATAGCAATGATATCAATGAATAACATAGGTCGTAGTAACATAAGGAACTAATACTTCATAAGCTTAAACCACAACCAATAATAAAAGATCTCATCAACCATGTAAGCCGTGTCGCACATCATCACAAACATCAAATGTGAACAGATATGATCTTCAATGATACAAGGGGGTCCCACCTACTAGTATTATTTAGTTTTTGTAATAATAGGCTTTAGCAACACTTTGCGGGCTAAAATTCGTTGATGATTTTAATCGTCAACAAACTGGCGACTCCACATGAAAATTTGTTTTCAACAGATTTAGAACTCATAACACATGGTTTCGTGAACCAAAAACAACAGGTTAAGAAGATATAATCCAAAATATTATGCAATAGGGGGAGGTGGCATATTTAATGGAAAGATGATCGTGAATTTGGGAATAATTCATGAAAAGTGTTAAGTATGAGGGGTTTTTACCACTGTATGCATAATCATTCGACTGGAATCTGCTCCCTAACTTTCAAGGAGGAAATTTTTTAGACTTGCTCTTAAAATCTCAATGGATGAAGAAAAGGCAAGAAGAAGCGGGAGATAACCAATTCCTTATAAGACAACAGTGGAAATATATAACAATTTCAAGGGCCCTTCAGAGGAGACAACATAACAACTGTGTAAGATTGATTGTTATTGTCTAACAATGCTTTGCAGGAGTGTCATTGTGGCAGAATTGATCCAACATCCTATTTGACAAAATTAACTAAAGATAATAAGAAGAAAAATCATGACGGAAGTAAAGTTGAAGAAACTAAAACAACAACAATAAAAGACAAAAATAAAATGCAACAAGAAAAACCTTAACTCAAAAGGCAGAAATCAAAGTACTGTAAAGCATAGAAAAGAAGCACAAAATTGAAAGCAGAGCTAGGCTACTAGTATACAGAAAATCCAATCAGCCTTAGAAATTTTCACGCTCGCCCCTCGCAATACTTCAAGCGAGGACTTTTAGTGCTGTAGGAAAACAATTGTCTTTGTAATTCCCTTAAAATGTATGAGTTAGTGTCCAATACAAAAGTAATTTGGAAAGGACCCAACACTTGAAATTCTGATGTAATTATCAACCCTTTGACACACATGTTTAAATCATCAAGATAAGCATGGAGACTGACCAATTCATTGAAACTTGTGTGTATAGGCCTTTTAAAGGAGGTACTTGCATCAAATAAGCTAGAAGGCAGGCATTTGTAAGACATAGTATAGCAATTAGTAATAAAAGTGGTTTTGTGAACATTTTCCCCTTCTACCTTGATTTTATTGTAACCTAGAATTTCGCCAAGTAAGGGATTCAATTGTAACTCTACAACTTGCTGCATAATCATTCTTGTATGGAGGGGAGGAGAAGGATTTGTCATAATAGACTGACTGAAGGTACGAAGATGAATACAAGTTTTAGTATGATCTGTGATCTTTGAAGTAGGTACCCAATTTGGAACCTGTTCAAGGTGGACTAAAAAAATAATCCTAGACGTTAGGAAATTTCCCAACTCCTTTTGAAAGGGTGTTTCCAGTGCAGAGTTAATAAGTTCTTGCTTTTGCCTATCTAGTTTTATAATATGATGAACAAGACCAGGATCAAAACCATGAAGATCCTCATAAGACCAAGAAAAAACCTTTTGAGATTCACCGAGTAGCCCGATGGACCCCATCTCTTCTTTATCAGAACATTGAACTTTTATTTTAACATTCGTTGAAGGTTCAGGTTTCCTAATGTTCAGAGGGATGGTTTCAACCACCTTCTTTCGTAACTCCTCTTCTTTATGTTTTTCTTTATTTCCCACAACACTCAATGAAAACGAACTCTCAAGAGGAGTCAAGCCCTCAGGAATCTTATTATTTTCTATGTATACAATCTCCTTGGGCTTAAGAGGTTCATTTTGAACGACAACACAAATTATCTCATTGTTAGGGAGGGCCTTCCAAGATATTTCGTTGTTAGGAATATATGGGTGATGTAGAGATTGAAAAGAACGATCATGCCTGTGAGACAAAAGTTGTTGATTAGGAGAGGCTGCAAAGATAGTTAACCGATCAACCATTGAATTAAACTCCCTCTTAACATGAGTGATGTTGAAAGATATAATGTTTGAGATAAGTGCCCAAACAATTTGGGAGTATCGTTCCATCATCCTGTTGCTAGGAGAGCATATATTACGTATCAGGTTCACAACATGCTCAAAATTTCCAAAAATTGAAAGGTGGCCACAACCAAGATTAAGGGAGTTCTCAATGCCTAGTAATAAAGCTTCAAATCCAGTGACATTGTTTGAATAGGCGAACTCTAACCTGTATGACAGATTATGAATTTTCTCTGCACGAGAAACCAAAATAATGCCAGCCCCATTACCTTCACTAGAGCATGAACCACAAAAATGCATATGCCACATATCATCATCTAAATTGATTTGTTCCGAAAGAGTATTATCCTCTTCAGAAAATATGGAATACACTCCTAGTTCCTCTTCAATATAGTTTACATTAGATTGTGGAACATTCTCTATATAGTGTGAAATCCTTCCCTCTCTAAGGACTATAATGTTCTTACCATTATGAGGAATAGATAAATGTGTCCCGTCGAGTGAGAGGTATCCACTTGTTAGGGCTTGCCAATATCTCCCCAAGATAATTGAGTAATTTCTTATAGGCATATCAATCACCTAAATGCTGAGGGTTGGACTTATCTCATGATGTGCGCATAAAACCAAGGTTACATCTTTAATATCGCCTATGGTTGTTTGTTGTAGACTATTATAGGAGAGCATGCTTCTGGTGTTTTCATTTGTACAAGACAAGCCTAGATCTTCCATAATAATCTTCGACATCACACTTGGGACCGAACCGCCATCAATGAGGCAAAAATGGGAAATATTATCCATGATCTTTACAAAAATATAAAAGGGGGGATTTTTTACAGGGTATCTAAAGTTATGTACACCTACTTTATTTACAAAATAATCCTCTTCGTTTACCTCTTCAAAAATATTGGCTACAATGAAATCTTTTCCTTCCATGAATTATTTCAGATGCATCTATTGTTCAGGGACGACAACCATGTCTAGGAGGGTTGCATATGCTTTGATGTTGGCCAATTGATTCAAGATATTGTATTTGGAAGAGGGGAGAGGGGGAGTTATTCTTTGACTCTCAGGGACTTTAGGAACCTGGAGCGCAACAATGGTTGAGGATGAGCTTGGGCTAGAAGAACTGCGGGGAGGATCAAATTTCCCTTGGGAGCATAGGCCTTGCTCCTAGTGTTGATGACCATGACATCCTCTGGCTATGCGAAATCTAGGACAACGATAGTATCTTCTGGTATTTTACCAAAGATCTTATCTCTGATACTCTTCTTTACCTCACATGTGGTTTCTTCGTGGTGTTCCTCGCAAAAGTTACACCAACTCCGAGGCAGGATAACTTTAAGATGAAAATTGTTTTCAACCGGATTTCTAAAGGGGGGTGCAGAAGAGGTTGAATCTCCAGGGCTGAGAGGGGAGACAATATTATTCCACTCAAATTCTATCATATGATTTTTCATATCTTGTACTAGCTGTAAGAGAGTGGACATGTCTATTTGTCTAACTAATTCTCCCTGGGGAAGACCAGTTCTTTCAAGCTGTTCTTCATACTCTGAGCAAGTATGCAGAGAAGAACCGAGATTATCAATGTCATTTTCTTCAAGCCTATGAAGATAGGGATAAGGAAATGCATTGTAGTAATGAATGAAAGCATCTTGGTTCTGGGGGCGAATAAGTTATGGGAGTTGATTGTATAATTTGGTGAAACACAAGTTGAAAGACTTGATAGTCTCACCATCTTTATAGGTGATGTTATTGTATTCCCTTAACTTCTCGGTAGGGATCTTAGATTGCCCATAATTGGATCGAAACCAATAGATCAAATCCTCCCAAGTAGATAGGATCTTAGGAGGAAGATCAAAGAAATCGGTCACAACCTTTCCTTCCAAGGAATTGACGAACAAGCGCATGCAAGTGTCATTGTCGTTAGCCCCTATGTTATGACAAGCATTATAAAATGCCACCAGGTGTTCGTTTGTACTAACAGTTTTATTTCCTGAAAACTTAGGCAAGTGCTCTTTAAACTTCAGAAGTGGGTGAGTAACAGGTGCTAGGTTAAGAGGAGAGGACACATGCCATGGTGTGGTTGTGGCGTCTTCTTCGAATTGAAAAAGTCCATACTTTTTGATTACTTTGGTGGGGTTTGTTGTAGATTGGATAGGGATATGGTGGCTATATCAGATACCAATCATTGATGAGGATGAAGATTGAGAATATGACGCACTTCCAGTGCCACTAGAGCCTCCACTAGATTCCATCTTGTGGATGATAGATGGTGAAAAGAAAGACGAGCTAGATGAATAAGATAGAGTCCTCCTTAGAGCACTTTGTTGGGAAGACAACACAATGTTCCTTCTTCCTATTTAAGCAATAGGATTGGTTTCAGGTGACAAGCCTCTTCTTCTTCTAGAAGCACGAGAATCCAAGGACATGAAAGAAAGGGCCAAAACTGAAGAAAAGGAAGGTGACTGCTGATTTTTAGGATGTCTACGTCTAGCTTCCAATTGTTCTTGAGTACTAATATCTCGTTCAATTTCTTCCCAAGAATGGTTAAGCTTAGCACGAGAGTTGGCAATGTCTAAGATGGTATTAAATAGATTCAAAGCAATGTTGGTCTGATCTTGAAGGACGAGCTCAATGTTGGGCTGCCTTGTAACATGAACATTCATTAAAATAAAACAGTCAAAGAATCAATATCAGGAAAAAAAGATGTATCGATGAAAATCGAATATAAAAATTAACCGGAGAGATATCAAATATTTCCCCAGTATGGTCGCCAAATAAATGTCGAGGAAAAGATATGAAATAATCTTACTCAAGAATTTTCAGATTTTTCTTGGCTAAAGAAAAGCACACAAGAATGTCACCCTAGGTTTATAGCCAACAAAAATAACATCCTAACTCACAAGTATTAATTACGAGTGCTTAGGCTAGTCTTTTTACAATAAATAGCTTGTTGGAAATTTACTTTTGATTTAATTTTCTGAACATATGAGTTGCTGAAATAAATGTAAAGATAGAAGTAAAGTCACCAAGATGATAATCAAGACAGATGAGACATAAAACAATCCTTTATTTCATTCAAATTCACCAAAGAGTCATTTTTCTTTACAAAATCTCATGCAAAATTTTTGGACCAAAGTCAAACTTAGACATCCCCGATGGAACATACAAAAGGACCTCTGACAGAAAACCAAAACTGAACTCTAAAAGATGGATCATATTGCCACAGATTGTTTCCCACTCGACTCTGCACAATATCCTTTGTCAGTCATGAAAATTAATTCACAAACATACAAGTCTACACAGACTATAAAAAATAGATTAACACCTCTGAAAAAAAAGTGTCTGAATGATGTGATTCAACCCTGAATATTGTTGTCTACAATAAGACCCTGCTATCATAAAAAAGAATTAGGCTTGTGATGAATAATGAATGAATGAAAACTAAACTATCTCAACATAAACTCAAAGAGCAAACCTTAGTATGCTTCTGCTTCTATACTCCTTTTGTTCCTCCCTTTCCTTTTTCTTTTAAACAAATTAGAATTGGTTGAAGTAGTTGAACCAACTCATTAGTTAAGTTAATTAAAAGACTCAACTAACTTTAGTCAGGGGGAAGAGTAATAATTATAATAAGGGTTATAAATAAATAATAAATAGTAGGTGGGACCCCTTGTGACTCCCTTTAGTTCATAACAATCATAACATAACCATTAGTTAAGTAAAACACACCTCCTTGTGTCTCCTATCAACATATTCACTTTTGGCAAATTTAGCTCATGAAATTTGAAATTATTTTCAAAAATATTACTCATATATCCAAAATAAAACATGTTGTCCAAAATTTCCTAAAGTCAACTATCATCAACAATGGATAAAAATAAAAACTCAAAAGCCATATTTCCCAGTCTGTGATGCAACCCTTCCTTGATTGTTGTCGTCACCTTTTGATTTTCTTGAATTTGCCTTTGGCTGTGCAGAGCCTTTAGGACTGATCTTGCTGATCACATGGGAACAATCATCCCTCAAAAGCATCCGGGAAGACACATATTTTTGAGAGCGATTGTAGGGTGAGGAAGGGGAAGCAATGGCTTTTCCTCTGTCAAGGGCATGGTGGGCCTCAGTTTTCAATCTCTTGCTAGCATGGTAGGATTGCATTGGTGAGTGGTTAGGGACATCTTGGAAAATGGGATTAATAGGCAGAGGAGTAGACAAGGACAAGTTGGGCCAGCCACGATGTTGGGAGACTGTTGGGTGGACAATCTCCTGCCATCCATCATTTTCAGGAACCTCGGGTTGCAATGAGACGTGAGGGGGCACATGGATACTAGGGGCTTGCAAGACTTGGAAAGGAGGCCTTTCAGGCCTAGGTTAGACTACTTCCTACCCAATCCAATTGAAATATCTGGCCTGAAACAATTGGCCAAGCTCTTGTGAATCAACATCAAAATGTATGGAGAACCCTGGCCTTCTTGGGCCTCGGTTCCAATTACCTCTACCTCTGTTTCCTCGACCATGGCTACCTTGACTGAAAAAAATCATTCTTGCATGCGTGATTGATTAGAAAATAGTCTTTTAAATAACCATACATGATAACTCTTAAAAATATGAAATACATTTGGCTCAACAATGTATCATATTTTACTGTTTATCAATGAGCAGTGGGTGAAAAGGGTTTTGGGATATGCGAGGGGTTTGTATTGAGCGAAACATGATACAATGAGGGGGAAAAGAACATGGTTACTGCTCAATGACAACAACAATCAACTGCAAAGAAAACCAACAAAACACCATTGTAATCCACACAAGACACTGCCACTTCCAACTGCTTTAACACCAAAATTCTCTTGACTGTAATCAATCTCTGAACATGGAGTGAAAAAATGAATATGGGAAGGTGATGGGATTTTTAATTAGTGGAAAATGAAATAATGGAAGGGAATAAGAACTATTACTATTCATGAAAGTAATTAAGTGATCCATAAAACATTCTACGAGAAGAGATGCACCAACCAACAATCATTGTGATCGAATAACAATTACTATGTATTTAACTAGTTCATTGTTTGTAATCAAATATCCAACACAGTGCCATCACAAGACAATATGCATTCCACCAATTTGTAAAGGGGTTAGGTTCCTTTCATTTATATACTTTGCATCTTATAACAATTTTCAAACAATAACCATTCCCACTCTGTTTACCATCAAAATCAACCAATGCGCATACATTACTTCAATCAACAAATATACTCAAAGTCGTGTTTCCCAAATCAATGAAGTCACACTATCACTACAATCAAGCGTGTCATTTAAATGCAATGATATTCGTTAAACATATATATAGGAGCAGTCAGCCCAATAATCCAGATTAAATTGCAAAACCCGAATTGACATTTAAACAGACAGACAACAACCACCATTCCAACACAAGCTATGCACAAAATAAATCAATCATGCAAGTGTAACTCTGTCACTATACAAGCCCAATTCAATGTGACTCTAAAAAACTGGGCCACCCATCCAACACAACGAGGTATCAACAACATGCATGTCTCAACAAATGATTAGACCGCAACAAAAAAAAAAACATGCTTAAAACTCTGTGGGTACCCCTGAGTGTGAAACCCAAGCTATCCATATTATACACAGTGCGCAACCACCAAAACACCACGATGCAACATCTCCATTTTACAAAACCAAACACACAGTCACAATAAGAACTCAACCCATCGTGCTGAGCCATCAATCTAATACAATATTTCTTCGATTTAGTCAAACTGTAATCAACTATGCTGTGTACAACTTGGCTTATACAATCAGACAATCATAAGCATGTAGTGGATGTAGTTCATACAGTCTTCTTGGTTGCAATAACCATTCGGCCCCAAAAGAAAATAACAGTTACAATGACCATTATTTCATTGTGTAGAAACACGACCACACACACAACGCGGTATGCATGAGAAACATCAAGCAAATGTAACCAATGCCAGCTAAACATCCAAATAATCCTTAGTGAAAAAATACCAGTGATTGTGTATCAACCAACCAATTCACTACTGTCGTGAAAATCAATCAACCTAACAAGCCATGGAAACCACGCATACCCATGCATCGATTCTAATCGGGGCAATGACCCTCTCCATTAAACAATACTGAGTTATTAAACTTAAGGAGAACGACTGTGTTATTTGAGTTGTGCAAATAACAATGCAAGGTTTACCATTGTCATAACAAAGGTAGTAACTAGATTCCAAACTATTCACAACTGTCATACGACCAACTGGGTGAGTCTGTATTCAAATTAATCGAAAATACATTCAATCCACAATAACCCATAGTAAACTTGACATGCCTGACAATATTCTCTCTAAAACTTCAGACTGGAGGGCTAAGGGTTTGTTCTGTAGCCAACATAGGGAGAACAAAGCCAACTCCCTGTAATGGTGAAAACTCTGAGGTCAACGATGCATATAAAGAGAGAATCACGACCCATTCATGGACATGTAACAAATCCATGATAGCGGGCCATAACATAAGGTGAGGCTCTAATTCGTCCTGACAATGTTACTTAACGCACACATGGTATAACCGTCGTGCTCTTCGATCAAAAACCACAACACTGAGGTGAAGACAAGGCGGAGGAAGAACATGAAAACTCATTTCGTGAGCCTTAGTGGTGAAAACAACCAATTCATGTGAACAAAACATAGTGACACATAATGCCTCCAACCATTAAACCCATAAAAGCCAGAGAATTGACATATTGCGAATGCATGAGGGAAACCATCCAACTAAGACCAACAAAAACCCTCCAACTAAACCAACAAGATCACAAAAAACCCCTATGGCTGCTAATGCCCAGGATGACCACTATGAATTCAAGATTATTGCAGAAAGAACCATCGATGCTTAATTCCAAACCATAATTTTTTACACAGTTGCAACACTTTAGGAAAGAACATACCAAGACACTTGAGCCAATAATCATTTCATAACCAGAGAAAACTCATGAATGGCCAAAAGAGACATACCTGTAATCGAATTCCTTAAAACGCGGGTTGGCCGAGCGGTTCCTCTTTGCTAAGAAATCGGAGCATAACCACAACAACAAGGTCGAACAATAGCCCGACCAGGGTGGCGACTAACGAAAGGAGTAAAGGTGACGTGCAGTAAATGCACGTCGCCTCCAACCACATTTCATTAATTCATCAGTACATGCCAACAAGTTCTTCATTAACACCATTAATCAGACCATGTATCGAAACCATCACCTCATTAAAATCCAATAGCGTGACCCTCATATTCCTTAACTTATGCCATACACAAAACAACTACATACCATATAGCATAACCATTAGTGCTTATTACTTTGTCAAAATGCGCCACCCATATCCCATCCATCCAAATATACCATATTCATATTACCAATATAACTCAATTAAATCGTATAACCACCACTTGCTAGCTAGGATTCAACCATAATCGTTAAGTCCTTCATGCATGTAGTATAGTATATAGGATAGTTAAAATTCTTCCGCTTTGCAATTGTTGCATTGTTTCTTATTTTTTTCCAACTGTTTGTATGTGGTATAATAAAATTGCAGAACTATATCCCTTTTCTTTTGCATTTGTTATAGTATTTTTGCCTTTCTCCAAACCGCCTTTCATGTATTTTCACTAACGTGTTTGTTGTGCAGGTGCGATAATAACATATAGCAATGATATCAATGAATAACATAGGTCTTAGTAACATAAGGAACCGATACTTCATAAGCTCAAACCATAGCCAATAATAAAATATCTCATCAACCATGTAAGACGTGTCACACATCATCACAAACATCAAATGTGAACAGATCTGATCTTCAATGATACAAGGGGGTCCCACCTACTAGTATAATTTAGTTTTTATAATAATAGGCTTTAGAAACACTTTGCGGGATAAACTTCGTTGATGATTTTAATCATCAACAATCACCATGAGAAAAAAGTATGTCACGTGCCCTAGACATATTGAAGAAGAAACCTATCAGTTGGAGGACGAAATACGATATTTTTCCTTGAGATTTTGGCCTTAAATGAGTTTCATCGCCCCCCTACCCATATACAAGGAGCGATGAAACCTTGATCATTGCTCACCCAGAGTTTCTTAGGGAGCGATAGTCCTTAGTTCATCTCCCTGTGCACAATTATGGGGGTGTGATGAAGTTTTTGCAACCTTCATGCATTGATTTGTGAGGTGGTTTATGAGAGTTCTTAGTTGGTTAATGGATTGGTTTGAGATATTTCCTATTCAAGGCAAGTTCAATATTTTTGGTTGAGACAAATCCTCTTTTGACCACATCCTCTGCTCAAAACTATCTTATGGTTGTGATGCTTCCAAGCCTATATAATGAAGGCCATGCTTGAGTAAAGGAGAGATAATTTCAGAGTATCATACATATGATCTTGAGACATTCATGGAGGAGAATTAAGAACATAATACTTATGATTGTGTGATATCCAAGGGAATGGAAAGGATAGCTTGGAGGAGTTGTTGCAACATCAACCTTGAGATTGTAAGTGCTTCCATTTTGTTGGATTTCCATTAATACATAACTTGGCCTATTCCTCTCATGCCTATGCGTTCAAGTATATGCATGTTTATTGTTGTTAAATTCATCATATATAGATCTATTTTCACTTAGAAATATAGTGTGGAAGAAGGAGGTTTCTCTTTGTTCTTTGTAGGTGTTTTCTTGTACCTAGGATCTTGGACATCAAGGTCAAAGTTTGGATCAATGAGGACAATCATTGTAAAAAGGTAAGTCATCCATATCTTCCTTCCGATTATAATTTTCGAAATAGGTCTAAGAGGAAAGTAGTTCAACATTTTTTTTATTTTGTCTTGGATCAAGAGGGGTCTTGATCCAAGGGGGGCTTCACATATTCACAGGGGGAACTTTACCACAACAGGGGGCATTATAGAGGTGAGTCCATAACTGGAAGTTGTGTTCAAGGACCCCCGATAATTTTTCCAATAGAGTTTGTCCTTAGAGCATCATTTTTCTACAACAACAATCTTTTGTTGCAATTCCCCATGCTATGATTGGGGGATGTTCTTCATATTTTCTTGAAGCTCCATGTTCTGTGCTTGTAGGTATTGTATTGCTTCCTTTACCTTACTGAGTTTACTTTTCACCTGGAGGTCCAAAGTTTCTACTGCCATGCTGGAGACTTGAGTGTAGACTTCATCAAATGTATTGATCAACACTGTGTGTAGATACCTCTACCTCGTGGCGTTATTTTACTTCCTTGTGTGCCACTATCTCGTTCTCATGTTTTCACTACAATTCTGTATAAGACTGGTTGAGTGCATGTTTCTTAGTCCCCAACTAATTCATTGTCTCTTCCATATACAGTTTCTGGTCTAGTGAAGGTACCTGCACTAAGTCCAACTCCACATAAGGTAATGATTGTTGTGGTCAGGATCTAGTGGAGGCATCATTGGATATCAAGGCCAATGGGTTTACTTGCATGACCCTATTTAACACATTTTTGTGCTGTGATGTAGTGCCAATAGTGCTACGTGGGACCATCTACTCTTGGGGCATAGGGTTTGTTTTTGGAGAAAGCTAGAGCACGTGGAAGAACTCACCTAACTTTTGTGATGAGTCCCAATGCAATATTTTTTTCACATTTGAATTATATTGGAGCACCTCGACGATGCTTTGAATTGGTCTTGGTGAAGGCTCTAGCTCCTTCTCTAAAGCGTTGGTGTCTAATTCTTTTCCATCCATCTTGTGGGTCATTATCCTATGCTTGGTGGACTTCATCATCGTTTAAGAGGGAAATTTATCTATGATGAGCACAGGGTTGGTTGGATGAAATGAACTAGGCGTACACCCTATTAATATAGATCTAGGGGTTGTACTCTGCACCATCCGTGCTTGTTTCTCCTTCCTTGGCTTTCTATGCCCATTTTTTATTTTTCCTCTTCTTGGCCTATGTTTCCAAGAGATCTTCTCTTGCATCTTATGTGGGTATAAGTTCCTCTGGCCACTCTATATTTCATGTCCCCATTTTTGGGTTCCCCTTTTTTGCAATGAAAATGACTTTGTGGCTTGTCAGTGAATAAAAAGGGAATCAAAAGGGGTCATTTAATGTCACTTAGTTAGGCGATGTTATGTTTTTAAAGTGACATTAAGGAAATATAGTAACTTTAGGTTAATAAGTTATTTAAACATTATTAAAGTGACTTATAATCTTAAAGTGAAAGTAAAAAGGAGAATGGGGGTCATATTTGATTTAGTCAAAAGGGGAATAAGGGTCATATTTGATTTATTCAAAAAGAGAAAGTTATAGAAGGCATGGAAGAGGGATAAAAGGAGGGGTAAAGATTGACTTTGGTATTATTATTTGATATCTCATTTTGGAGTTCCATTAGAGCCATTGTTTTGCTAGGGTTTAGCAAAACCATTCCATCATTGCAGTTTAGTTTTGGTGGTGCAATATCCACCCTATCTAGACAAGAGGCGAATCCATCCAATATTTCTATTGAAGCTTCAATTTGGGGTTTTCTTTTAGTTGGAGGTATATAGGTGTGCACAAAAGATTTGTGAAGCTTTCCGGAGGAGGCCGATCTAAGATTAATTTGCAGGTATCGGGAGGGTTTAAGGAAAGCATAAAATGAGACATCCTCATTGGTTGAACACAAGGGTCCCACAAGGCCCCACTTTTCACCTAGCATCGTCTTTCGAGGACCTATGGTGCAAATTGAAGTGGCTACTAGGAGGGTTTCAAAGACATCTTCGCTAATTGAAAATTAGGGTCCTATGAGGCCCCCCTTGTCTCCCAACTTTGTCCTGCAATGACCTCTGAAAATGGGTTTGGTGGTTGCAGCAGGCCCTTTTTGGGCTAGATCCATGAAGCGAGTTGTTGGGAGAGTCTTCGAGTAATTGGTAGCAATTTTGATAAGACAATGACATCGTTTCCATGTTTTGGGTTTTGAGTTTTGTTTATTGGTGTATTGTAGTTGCTACAACAAACATTAGTAACCTTGTTGTTTGTATCAGATTCCATGCATAGTAAAATGCCACAAATTGTCTCTTTTATTTGTGGTGTATTTCATTTGCATGCTATATGTTTGACGAAGTTCCTATAAGTGCAATACATGCAAAGTGTTTGTCAAAATTTGTCTATGAGTTTATATCATAAAAACAAAGGCAATGAAAAGTATTTGGCAAAGACATATAACCAGAAACAATACAATTTGACAACAAACCCAATATCCTAGCTTATCTTTGTTGGGGATATTACAGTGGTATCGGAGTTGGTGATATTTCCAACCTATGATTACATAAGACATGGATGGGTTACAAAGAAGGGAGAAATTAGCAGTGCATTCCATGGAGAAACGAATAAATAAAACTATGGAATTCATAGATAAAACTTGGAAAATTCTTCAACAAGACAGGGGGATGTTAGTGGAAAAAAACATCACGCCTCTCTTTCAAGAGTATCTAACATTGAGTGAAGAGATCCGTGTAGATTTTCCCTTTTAAAACTTTTACACTCTTTTTTATGGAAGTTGGCCCAAGGATTTGGATGAGGATTATTTTAAAGGCACGTGGAAGGAATAAAAGGAGGATGAGCATGAAGGACGATAGGCGGAGCATGCATATAGACATGCAAAGGAGGTGTGCATAGAGGAAAACCAAAAAAAAGCCTATGATACATCATTAGAACTAGACAATGAGGCGAATGACACTAGTGTGCTAGATGGAGAAGATGAGGATACAATATCTTGTCCCATGTATGATGACTGTGAGAAGATGTTCCAATCAATCGATGTTAATGATTCAACATCTCTCCCTATATATGATGTTGATGACGAGGATGGCTCAAATGGGAATTCAACACCTCATCCTATTTATGACATGTATGATGATGCAGTCATGATTGTACTTGAATCTGACACAGATTGGGAGCTATGTGTGGAGGATGACAATGAAGGGGATGATTTAAGAGATGAGAGAAGATCATAAAACTTGTGTGAGGAAGGTAGTCCACATTGCACAGAATCATATAAAGAAGCAATTGATCCCTTGTGTGATATCCCATTCCATGTTGATGAAATAACATTGCAAGATTAGGAGAACCAACTATTGGTCACAGAGGAACAAATTGTGTAGGTGTTGATGAGGGAAAATGGTGCTCATAAATTTATTGAATACCTTATGTGGAAAACCAAGATGGAGGAGAGATAAAAGGGAATTGCAGATGGATTCACTAGTACCCAATTTCACATCATCAAAGAGGCACTAGAATAGATTAAATCTGGTTATTTGTAGTTGTTCATGGATAGGGAAATTACTCTTAAGTTCGTTGAAGACAAGGATAGTGAGATTGAGGAGCTTTGTTACTAGCTTAGTTTGGCACGCTCTTCATCGTTGACAGCATCAGTGACACATGAAGGCATGAGTGACACTCATGATATAAGTGAGGATCCTCTTGTGATGATTTCACAAGAGTAACATTCAAAGTTGCAGGTGTTTGATGAGAGGTTTGACACAAAGGGTTTTGACCATGTGGTTCGTGTTTTGCATTGGAGGGACCATGAGTCGTTTCTTTTGGCTCAAGGATTAGCTACAAAGGAGGTAGTTGAGAAAATTCCTTCTGGACCATCTATCAAGAAGGTATATGTTGGACACACCTACCACACTTAGAGGGGGGGGGGGTGACTGAGTGTGGGGATCTTTTTCCCAAAACTTCCCTCTTACACAAAACTCATTAGTTAGCATTCAAAATTTACTCATTACTCATTGTTTTAATTAATAATCAGTTAGATGTGAATACATATCAACAACAGATATCAGGAATATATCATCAACAAATCATCTCCACAAGGAACACATGATGTATGTACAATTTTTATTTTTATTATGGACTTCAATCCGGGGGTTTTTCAGCAACAAATGAATAGAGTACAAATCTACAAGAGCACCAGCTCTATATGAAAGACTCAGCTTACATTCTCAGCACCAACTGAGATGAGGCAACAATCCTCAATAGATATCAATCTGTACCATAAACAAGAGCATCAACCATGCACCAACCTGTGCCAAACAACCTATAATCAACCTG
>ML821941.1:110786-137064 GCA_009831015.1 Picea engelmannii
TTTGGGACCCAGGTTCAACTGATATTAGTGGAGTGATTGATACATTGGCATATATAGGATACATGGTGGTACATGATGATACATGGGTGTGCAATGGTATGCAACTGTGTACGGTGGTATACAATGGGTTTTTGAAATGATTCCTTTGGGGAGATCTCTAGACAGGGAATTCAGACATATCATTGAGTTTGGTTCACCTAGGATCGTTGAGTGAATGGAGGAGCTTCATGGAGAGGAATATTCCTCGAAGATTGATCTTTTATTGGGATATAACTAGAGAATGGATAGAGAGAAAGATACCCACATGATCTCTCTCATATGTTACCTTGATTCCTTGGTCATACCATTGGGGTTTACCGTTACACCAGGCAATTTCCAATCTTGTAGGAAATCGCAGTGGCATCTAATGCTATTTTATAATGCCAATGGTATATTCAACAGGACATGGAGTGTTCACCTAAGTCAGATGAGTGAGGCAATTAGGATTATAGCCATGTCATATTTATTTAATTTGGGCTTGGGATCATAGCATAGGAGGATATCTATATTGTATGGGAACAATTCACATATATTTCAGCTGACAGAGTGGTGGATGAAATTATCCACTACGAAGGTCACATACATTTAATTCTTGACTCCACACTTAGGGAGTAGATTATGAGGGTTATGTGTGAGTCACCTTTGACAGGGAATTTTGGGTACTCATATGTGTATGAGGCACCGCTGGTGATAAGTCTACTTTCCAAGGAGGTGTTTAGACTCCATGGATTACTTGAGTACATTGACGATGATCAAGATAACATATTTTTCAGTGTAGTTTGGTAGGGGGCAGATAGATTAGTAGGAACAAAGTTGATTCTTAGTACTTGGTTTCCACCAAATGATGGTGTTATTACTCCAGGAAACTCTCTTAGGTTATATCTCAGAGATGCCTGGTAACTTAACTAATATCTCAATGATTCACTCAAATGGATCAAGTCGGATGATTAAATCAAACCTCACTCGCTCAAGACATGCATAAACACACTTAGATTCACAAGGCTTTCAACTACTATTGTTCAGAGAGTTTGTAAATAAGTGGATGTGTGGAGAATCCTTACTATACCAGCTGAATCATACAATAAACATATATGAATGGCCGATTACAATAAGTAAATAATACTTGAAATTCTAACTCATCAATGCAAAGACAGGATGACAGCTATCATGCATTAGACAAACATGAATAACATGAATATAACATTCAAGTGCAAGTACAGACTAGATAAGAAGATGAGAATCTGAACAAGTAATGGCAAAAGAAACTTGTATTACTTAATATGAAAATGAGAAGCTTGAGTACAAACTCTGAAAGAGTCTCCAAAGTCGAACCCCCCCTCTTTCTCAAAGACTTTAGACTTTATACTTTATAGTATTTACATCAAGAAATCAGATCCGGATCGAATAATACTAAAAATAGTAATATTAAACTAGTTACAAAACAATAGGAATAGATCCTATATAAAAGGAATAAAATCATTATCTAAATCTGAAGTCTTCGACAGCTGCATAATTCTTCTGAATGATGACAAGGCTACTCCAGATCCCTTTCTGACACTTGGGCATATCTTGACCAAAACTAGAAGAAGTTTTTCAACCCTTATCTCCTTCGTATCCACTTCAAAACTTTAAAAGAGAGAGTGATCTCTATACCTTTTATTTTTATCATTCATTTAGAATCTTGCTGAAATGATTTGGTAGCAAAAACATTGGATTTGGGCAAAAAGCCTAAGATTCTGCCTGTGTCTACGCTTTCGACAACTATGAGACAGAATGGAATCAGCTACTGAAAGCGGAGCTTTCGGTATCTAACAACTAGGGATGATTTTAAGGATGGAAATTTATTTTTAAATGTAGATACCTTGGCTAATATTACTAATCCTTCATATGCCAATTATAAATGTTTGGCGATATTTTTGTAAAAATATTTAAATTTCTAAGGATTTTATATAGTTTTTATAAAGTTTTGGCAATTTTTAAGCTAAATTAATTTTATCCTATAGAATTTGGGCGAATCATTTTTAAAACAGTCAATCTCGTTTTTGGAAAAACCATGGAAAATTAGCCCATGAGCGAAATTTAGCCCCTAAAATCATCCATGCTAACAACGCCTTTTGGAGTCCGACTAAGCTGCCGTGCAGAGTTTCAAAACTATTTCCAAAACTGCAAAAACTTGGTTTCTTCTTTTGACAGCTGCATTTGCTTAGTTTTAGAAGTCTCGATTTAACTCTTTCAGCAACCTCCCATTTGTGGAATATATTTGTATGACACCAGAGAAGCTGCTAGTGCACCTTCTATATGCACATACTTACTTACTCCCTTGGGCTTCTTGTATGTGTAGCAACATGCAAATAAAGGATAGACCAGAAGGTTCAGAATGTTCAGGATGTCTAGAAGTCGAAAGAAGTAATCAATATGAATGCTTCCTAGCCCTTTTTGCAACACACATTGCGTGTTCATGATATCCTTCCTCAAGACAAACCTTTACAACTGTTTTAACATCAAACATGTCCTCATCTTTACCTTCAATCTGCATAGGCTTTGAGGGGAATTTCTTGAGCTGTATAATGACCTGAATTACCTCTTTTTTCCCAATGGGGAAGCTGTTCTCTTAGACTACCTGCGTATTGATCTACTAGATTTGACCACTTGCAGAGGTTTTGGTTTTATAAGCTCACCGAAAACCTGTTACAACTGATTCTTCACAAAAATGATAAGCAAGAAATCCTTCATACTGGTTCTAACAGAAACTGTTCGATCCAATGATGACATCAAAACTGCTATAGTGTTGAAATTAAATGAAGATACAGATTCAAGACCAACTAATATGTCCATGTTTGGGGTTTCTCTACAAAAATGTTTTCAGTCATCAATGATAAGTCTTTTCCTCTTGATATGGCCTCCGTGATATCCATTGATTTTGCTAACAACACAATGATGGAAAGCTATATGAGCCTGATCAAAATCGCCACACTAAAATTTGCAAGGAATCTGCCAGACGCACAAAAATTAAGATACTGAAAAACCCTCCTGCTGTATTATTCCCTACTCCAGATCTGCCCGCTGTGCCATTGATCTCTATGTCTGAAATTTCTTCCGGAAGAAAAAGAAGAACGAGCTTGGGGTTTCTTTTCCTGATCAAATATCTTCTCAAGAATCTAAAGTTGCACCTGGCTTGGTGTCCAACGCTGTTGAGCACTTACTTTCAAAACCACAACTGTAATATTGCATTCAACCACTTCCATCTTCTATTTATCTGATACAAGTTAAAAGACCCAGCCAGACGGGTGGCAAAATAACTCTTCATTCTCCTATTGCCCTACAGAATGAGCCAACAAATCGGGTAGAGAAAGAAGCAAATAAGTGGCTTCCATCGGAAGTAAAATAAGCATCCCTGCAATTTCTAATGCATGGTTCATTCCTTCTCGTGGCCTTTCTTTCATGCGGCCCGATGTCTTCAACTTGTCAAAAATTCCAAAAAAAAAACGCAGAGATTTTCACCACAAGACACCTGCGCGATTTTTGGAACCTGAATCTTTGAGGTATTGGTAGCTTGTTAACTTGACACCTGCGTTAAGTTTTAGTGTTGACCTGTGGCTTGCCATGACCGAAATTAGAAAGTGTCCAAGTGGTATTTCTCAGCATGGACAGTTTTGCATGCTCATTCATTTGAGTGAATCACCAACTGTATTTCCTAAAGCCCAAACCTTTGAAGTTCCTGAAGTGATATTTATCAAAGCCCAGGTCGTCTCGAACTGAAACTGAGGGAAATCATGCCTTGCAAGAAACTCTACAAGTCGAGGGACCACACCAGCAGCAATAACTTCCCCAATTGGAGGACTGCATTCAATATAAAGAAGTTTCCCGAATTAAGTTGACACTTCCAATTGCGAAGTAGGATCAACAGATTAGACTCCTGCTACCATTCCAGGAAGACTCTCCAACCTCTTGTCGACACTGCCAGATTTTCCACGTCTAAGGAATTGTAGCGCTGCCTTCTGCTGGATACCCAAACTATTATCTGATCAAGTGCTTAACACCTGCAATCTCCAGCATCTGGCATTTCTACGTTTTATTTTTATATTTGTTCAAGGCTACATATCCCACATGTGTTAGGCTTTGTGTAGTTTGTACTTGACATGTGGCTTGGTTTATGAAATAGATATGTGTTATGGATTAGAACACTTTGAACACACACCATAATGTTTTGGAGAATTTTGCTAGAAAATGTAATTTTTGTTTAGGAATATAAAAGGCATAAACATTACGATTATAGGAAACACCGACAATGCTTTGAAATGCAGGTAAAAACGATCAAGGGGAGCTTTGATGAAGACCTAGAAGTTAAGATACTGGCCAGAAAATTTTAGAAATGAGCGTATTAGATAAAAGTTAAGAAAACACTCCAAAAATACCAGTGCATTTTTTATCGCTAACAGACGGCATACCAGGAACATGGCTCATTTTGACTCTGATGGTTACCAGTATGGCACAACAACAACTAGTAGGTATTTGGAGTAGTGGAATTCCAATTTGGTGGTGGGATCTATTAGCACTGAGATTCACCCTGAGATTGCAAGAGGATAAGCCTAGTAACCATCAAAATGTTTGGTGGAGGTTGGTTTTATGAGTGGAGGTAAAATGGACAAAACTGAGTACAAGAATGATTTAACACAGAAAATGGACAGGAAATGCATAGGGAAATGAGGTCCTCATTAACTTTAGTCGGTGGTTTGAGTTTATAGGTGAGAAGAAGGAAGACTTAGTGAGAAAGGTGGACAAGTCTACCATGGGCATCCAACTTTCAAGCAACTTTGTGAATAAAAAATCAGGCTCAAAAGAACTCTTGAAACCAAGTTTTAGACACTGAAATATGTCACAACAACATAATAATCAAACCTACATTATCATACGACTACAACAACTCATCTAGATCCTCCATGCATGAGCATTTCAACATAAGGGGAAATAAGATAACAAAGGGAAAGTACTGGAACAAGTCACTGCTGCATTATAATCAAACCTACATTAAAATACAACCACAACCCTCGACTGGATCCTCCATGCCCAAGTGTTTCAACACAGTTTACACAAGAAGATGAAAGGAATTGACTTCTATTAATCCGAAATTCTAAAATCATATACATAACCAGAGAACAATTCTGGCATAAAAAATTACATAGTAGGGAGCTCTGCTCAACTAGTTGATGATGTTAACAAAATCTTGAACTAATCTATCTATACTCAGATCAGTAAAAAAATACCAGGAGCGTGATCTTACCACCCATTCAAGGCTTTACGTCTATGCATCCTTCTGTCAGACTGTGTGTGCTCAGATCATCATGGGCCTACAGGAAAAACCGTCCACAGGGGTACCTTGGGCTGGAAATTCTGTCTCCACGGTCAGATCCTCCATGATTTCTATTTATGGACTGAGATGAGGTATCAGCTACAAGTCCCTCTTTTCTTAATTGCTCTATCCTCAGGATCGGGGTGAGGCTTAACGCCTAGGGGGCGATCATGCACTACTCTCGGATTTGTTGCTATATAAGCACATGATTGTGGGGCCGTCATAAGAGGTTTGGATTCACACTTCTTTTGAGCCCACAATTCACCACCTTCCTCCACAGAGCTCTTCCACTATACCATGTTTTCAATTGCAATATTGCTCAAGAATTTTATCGTTTGAGCATGGTGTGTCCCCACAATGAAACGTGTGTTGGGTATGTGTTATATTCTTTGCATGTGTGTGTGTGGGCACATCAGATTCGACAACTGCGTCTGACGATCCCTCATAGTAGTGCTCTTTGTGTCGTGTGTGCTGGGTTCTTCCTAGGGGGTCCCAGGTATGGCCCCCCTGGTTACGCGTAGCGTTTGGGGCAGTGCCCCAAAATGTTTTTGGGCAGTTTTTCTATTTTTAGCAGTTTTCTAAATTAATCCCGGAGTAATGGATTAGGGTTTTGGTATTGATGGAATACCTAAAAACATTGTATATATTGTATAGTGAATTATGAAATTCGATATAATGAAATAAGAAAGGTTTTCCCAGTTGAGGGTTTCTGGTATAAATGTTTGTGTACTATGTGAATGAGCCATTGATTAATTTCTGTTTTTCTTAAGAATCTATATGCATTGTTGTACTTCACAGGTTTAAAAATTACATGTGGTATCCGACCTCATTTTTGGCTTTAGAGGGATGCCTTTGTTGTTGAGGGTTTGGCTCGATCTTGATAGATCAATTTTATCTTGGTTATGTGATAAACCTGGGTTTAGTGGGAGGTTTTGCAGTGGTGATTTGAGTGCAGAAAGAGGAATGAAAATCTCTTCTAGAATTGAGATAGAGAAGTTCAACGATAAAAAATTTGAGCTATTGAAGCTGAAGATGGAGGACCTTCTTGTAGACAAAGAACAATGGATCACTGTGGATCCTGGTACATAGCCTACTGGTACATAGCTACTAGCACACAGGCTATTGGTACACAACCTACTAGTACACAAACTACCAGTACACCACCTACTGGTATGTCTAAGGAAGATTGAGAGAAGTTGGACAGAAGAGCAAGGAGTACTATTCGACTCTACTTGGCAGATTCAGTGTTGTTGAATGTCTCAGGAGAATCTACAGCCAAGGAATTATGGGATGAGTTGGGGAATTTGTATCAATCAAAGTCCCTGGTAAACAAGTTGTTTCTTCAAAAGAAGTTGTATCATCTTAGGATGGAAGATGGAGATTCTGTGACAGAACATCTAAATGCCTTTAATAATCTGGTAAGTCAACTTGTCTCTGTTAATATTATGATTGAAAAAGAAGATAAGTGTATTACTTTGTTATGTTCTTTGCCAGAATCTTGGGATAATCTGGTTGTAGCAATAGGTAGTACCACTCAATCTACATTGAAGTATGAGGATGTAGTTGCATCCTTGTTATCTGAAGAGATGAGGCAGAAAAACATTGATGGTCATAGCACATATGCTTTATTTGTAAGAGGTCATACCCAAGACAGGAATCATGGTAAGTCTTCGGGGGGGAGATCTAAATATACAGTTAGATCTAAGTCTCTAGGAAAATCTTTGAGGAAATGTTCAAAGTGTGGTAAAACATGGCATTATAAGAAAGATTGCAAGTCTAAGAAGGTTTAAAAACCAAAGGGATCTGATAGTACCTCTTCCACATAGGCGAAAACCTCAACTGAAGAAGGATGTGATGTTTACCTGGCATCTACAGGTACACATGCAGACCATGATGTATGGTTAATCGACTCAGGTGCGTCATACCACATGACTCCTCATAGGGAGTGTTTCTTTGAATATGAAAAATATGATGGTGGTGATGTATTCCTAGGAGATGACTCAACAACAAAAATCATGTGATGTGGAAGGGTTAAGTTGTTGCTAAAAGATGGAAGGATTAGAACACTCCCTGGGGTTCTTCACATTCCAAAACTAGCCAGGAGCCTAATATCTGTAAGCAATTTGGATGATGCAGGAGTGAATACTGTATTTGGAAAGAACACTTGCAAGATAGTACAAGGAGAAATGGTGTTGATGAGGGGATTTCAGTGTATAAATCTGCACAATTTGATGGGAAGCACTTATACTAATGGGTGTTGTCCCTGAGCAGAGAAATGAAGGAGACAAGATCAATATTGTCCTAGAAAAGAAGACCATGATGTCGCATCAAAGACTGGGGCATATTGGAGAAAAGAGACTTCAAACACTACACAGTAAAGGTATGGCTAATTGCACTCTAGATTTTGATTTCTGTGAACATTGCATATATGGTAAACATAATCGAGTAAGATTCCCATCTGGTGCTACAAGTGAAAAGGGGATCTTAGAGTTAATACACAGTGATGTGTTTAGACCAATGCCTGTTCCATCACTAGGTAAGTTTGTGTATTATGTTTCATTCATAGATGGTTTCTCAAGGAACACATGGATTTATTTTCTTAGAAAGAAATATGAGGTATTTGATAAATTTAAAGAGTTTAAGGCTCTGGTAGAAAATCAAACAGAGAATAAAATAAAGGTATTGAGAACAAATAATGGTGGAGAATTCTGCGGAAATGAATTTGAAGAATTCTGTAAGAAGTGTGGTATAGCAAGGCAGAAGACTACTCCATACAGTCCTCAACATAATGGAGTTGTAGAAAGGATGAACAAGACACTGATGGAAAAAGAAAGGAGCATGCTCAACGGTGCCGAGTTAGGACATGAATTCTGGGTAGAGGCAGTGGGTACCACATGTTACCTGGTCAATCGATCACCCTCATCAACGTTGGATGATAAAAATCCACATGAGGTATGGACTGGAAAGAAACCCTCTCTTCAACATCATAGAGTGTTTGGTTGTGATGCTTATGTACATGTTCCAAAGGAAAATAGGAGTAAGTTGGATAAAAAGGCTGAAAAGTGTATCTTTATTGGTTATAAAGATGGTGTGAAAGGTTATAAGCTTTGGAACCCAGAAACCAAGAAGACTGTTTACAGTCAAGATTTTGTTTTCAGAGAGGTAAAAGATGTTTCCAAACAGGAATTCCTACCAAGGCCAGAAGAACCTAAGAAAATAGAGCTAGAGTTGGATAATGCAAAATCTGAATCATCTGAAGAAGATGAAGCAACAACAGAAGAAGAAGAACCTCATACCCCAGTATTGAGGAGATCAGTGAGAGAAAGAAGGCAACCAAAAAGGTATAGTCCACCTAATTTTCGTTCCAATTTTGCTTTATCTATTACTGATGATGATCCCAGAATTGTCAGGGAAGCAGTGAATTCAGAGGATAGTAAACTATGGAAGAAGGCCATGGTTGAAGAAATGTATGCCTTGGATAAGAATGAGGCATGGTATATAGTTGAGTTTCCAGCTGGAAGAAAACATGTTGGTAGAAAATGGTTGTTTAAGAAGAAGTTTAATGCAGAAGGAAAAGTGGAGAAATACAAATCTCGGCTAGTAGCAAAAGGTTATTCCCAGGTAGAGGGAATTGACTTTGGTGAGATTTTTTCTTCTGTTGCTAAGTTAAATTCTATTAGATTTCTTTTATCTATTGCTGCTGCTTTTGATCTTGAAGTTGAACAGATGGATGTGAAGACAACATTCCTACATGGGGATCTCGAAGAATAAATCTACATGAAGTAGCCAGAAGGATTTGTAGTAAAGGGAAAGAAAGAGCTGGTTTGTAAGATAAAGAAGTTACTATATGGTCTGAAGCAATCACCTAGGATGTGGTACCAAAAGTTTGATACATACATCCTTGGATTGGGATTTGTGATAAGCAGGGCTGATCACTGTGTATATTCCAAGCAGGTTGGTAATCACTTCATCTATGTAGTGTTGTATGTTGATGACATGTTGTTGGTAGGAAATAACATGGATGTTATCAAGGAGGTGAAATCACAACTATCCTCCAAATTTGACATGAAGGATCTCGGTGCCGCTAACTTCATTATGGGAATGGAAATTAAAAGAGATCATGCTAACATGAAACTCTGGTTGAATCAGAGGAAATATGTTGAGACGATATTGTAGAGGTTTAATATGTATGGAAGTAAATCGGTCAAGGTTCCTATTCCTATAGGTGTAAAGTTATCTGCAGATCAGTGTCCCAAGACACAAGAAGAAGAAGAGGACATGTCCCATGTTCCATATGCAAGTGCAGTTGGCAGTTTGATGTATGCAATGGTCTGTACTAGACTGGACATTGCACATGCAGTGGGAGTTTTGAGCAGGTATATGTCAAAACCAGGGAAGGAGCATTGGACAACAGTAAAGAGGGTCTTCAGGTATTTGCATGGCACTACCAATTATGGATTGTGCTACTAAGGAAGACCAGGATTGGACATAGTGGTGGACATACATGGCTTTTTTGATGCATACTGGGCTGGAGATCTAGATCGCATAAGATCTACAAGTGGGTATGTGTTTAACCTATTTGGAGGAGCAATTAGTTGGATGAGAAAAAGAGAGGCTGTAGTGGCACTCTCAACTACATAAGCTGAATACATGGAAACCACTCATGCAAGCAAGGAAGCAATATGGTTACAGATATTGTGTTCAGGTATTGGGTTGGTACAATAAGCAGTGAGATTAGATTGTGACAGTCAGAGTGCAATCTTCCTGGCAAAGAACCTAACTTATCATTCGAAGACAAATCATATTGATGTTTAGTATCACTTTGTGAGAGACATGGTTGAGGAAAAGAAGGTGTTACTAGAAAAGGTTGACACTTTGAAGAATGTTGCAGATTCATTGAAAAATTCCATGAGCACAGAAAAGTTCTCCTGGTGTAGATTAAAAATGGGAATTGCTGCCCTAGATTGTTGACTATATATATCCTGTGGACCCCTGGATGCAAAGGAAACAACAAGTGGGATAATGTTGGGTATGTGTTATATTCTTTGCATGTGTGTGTGTGGGCATGTCAGATTCAACAACCTCATTTGAAGATCCCTCGTAGTAGTGGTATTTGTGTCGTGTGCACTGAGCGCTTCCTAGGGGGGTCCTAGTATGGCCCCCCTGGTTATGCACAACGTTCGTAGCAGTGCCCCGAAAGTTTTGCTATTTTTAGCGGTTTTCTAAATTAATCCTGTATTAAGGGATTATGGTTTTGGTATCTACGAAATACCTAAAAACTTTGTATATATTGTATGGTGAATGGTGAAATTCGATATAATGAAATAAGAAAGGTTTTCTCGGTTGAGGGTTTCCGGTATAAATCTCTGTGTACTATGTGAATGAGCCATTGATTAATTTCTGTTTTGCTTAAGAATCTATATGCATTGTTGTACTTCACAGGTTTAAAACTTACAACATGGTCATTGATTGGGTCACGATCTGTGATCTGGGCGCACCTGCTAAATTTAGCGTCATCGCTAAAGTTTATCCGACCACCAATTCTAGGATCCATTAAAACCGCGCATGGATATGGCGCTTGAACAAGAACAATTCCCAGAGGATGATCTCCCACAACTAATGGGGTGCCCTGACGTCACTATGATGACATGTCACAGATGGAGGGGTGACATGTATCACTCGAAAATAGGTTGAAGACATGTCCAAAAATTCTTGAAATGAGTGCCATGTGTCAGTGCTAGATGGATGCCACTTGTCTCTAACAGATGGGATCCACGTGTCGGAACTAATGGGTGCCAAGTGTCTTCAACACTTGGAGCTCGGGGGGGGGGAAGCATGTAGATATTGTATAACCCCCGGAGTAATACGGGCCCAAAGGGACATGGCGGCCTGAAATGAATGTTGAATCTTGGAAATGAACCGCGATCGTTGATTTGAGGAGGACACGTGACATAGATCCGTGGACTTCGGGAGAAATTACTTCGGAGGAAAATGGGAATGGGGAAGAAGAAACTCCTGAATCCTAAAGTCCTGAAGTAAATTATGAGCGTCTGCTATGGAGGGACACGCGACGCTTGATCTATAACTCTGGGAGAAAACACTCCATAGGAAAATGAGAGGGGAATTCCCGAAAGGAAACATCCCGAAGTCCCGAAGTAAAACATGATTGTTTGATGGAGAAGGACGTGTGGTGCTTGATATGCAACTCCGGGGCTTCTTCCTAGCCACTAATCCTCATGAAATTTTGACACGCTGAATACACGCGGGCCTTTGATCTAATCACAATCTACGATATGGGAAAGCCCTCCTTTTGTTGCCATGCACCGCTCTTGGATGGACCATGCTTCTTGCTGCGAATATCAATGACTCACAATTACTTCGGGAGTTCAAGCTTCGAGCCTTTTCAATGCATATCTCTTACAATCTTCCGAATTGCCGAATTCCCGAAGTGTGAGATATGGCACCGTGTGTCCTCTTGTTTTGGATGATCGAGATTTACTTCGGGAGTTTGGGCTTTGGGCCTTCGAGAGTCCTTTGCTCACTGAAATTCTACTTGCTTTCTCCCGGAGTACAAGATCGCCTAACATGTGTCCCCTGCTGAAATATGAATGACCATGAGCGATTGCAGGCTCACAACTAGAATATACTTTAATTTCCTTTCCAATCCCCACAATGCAAAGATGCTCATTCATAGCGGGATCGATATGCACCATTGATCTGTTGATCTAGAAAGATCAACAATTGTGAGCGATTGCGGGCTCACAAATTGTGGAAGCTTTAATTTGTTTCTTGATCTCCACAATGCCTCCCCACCATCAATCTCTCTCCGATGAGATCTGATGGTCATGACTTAACCTTGCTGATTTGACGACTGATCTTTCTCTCGCTTAGATCTTATGACTAAAAAATGAATCTGTTCGCCTGCCAGTATTTCGAACCCAAAAAGGGCTGTACTTGGACGTTTCCTGTGTAGACCATAGACTTGGATGACCTACTTCCCTTGACAACTATATGTGACAAGGTTGGCTCCACAAGGGATGGCATGCTCCCTGTGAGCTGCTAAGAATGTGCAGTTTCAGTGCCTTAGATTTTGGGTCATGGAGTCTCTTATTCAAAATAAAAATAAAAAGGAAGTGGTAATTACAATGGTGGAAATTTGATCACGTCTCAATCAAATTTTTTTCTTCAGAAAGTGCCCATTGATTGGGCAACCAAAAACTTTGGAATCCTCCAAGTTCTGCAACTTATAAGTGTTGTTTGAAAATACCTCAGAAATCTTGAAGGGACCAATCCATAAGGATTCAGATTTACCATGTTTGCATTTGTCTTGCTTGGGGACATCCCACTTGAGCACCAAATCCCCCAGCTAAAAATATTCCTTTCTTTCCCTCTTATCAAAGGCTCGTTTTATTTTTTGCTGAAAATCCTGTGCTTTATCAAGCAGTTGCTCCCTAGCTTGTTGTACTTCCTCCAACTGATGTATCCTCCTGACCATATCATCAGGTTCTCCTTCATAGTCCTGGAGGATTTTTTCCATAGGAAAAGAATGCTGAGTAGGAAATATAGCCTCAACGCCATAAACAAGATGAAAAGGGGAAACACCAAGTGACCTTTTTGTTGTGACTCTGTCAGCCCATAATGCAAATTTCAACTTTGAGTCCCAGGCTTTCTTGTTGTCTTCTAACAATTTTTTGATGATCTTTATGAGGCTCTTGTTAGAGGATTCAGCTAAGCCATTACCTTGGGGGTAGTAGGGAGTATAATGGATTAATTTAATCCCATACTGCTTACAAAAACTGATTAATGGTTCAACTTTGAAGGAGGTAGCAATGTCAGTAACAATCCTACTTGGATAGCCAAATCTAGACATGATATATTCAAGGAAGCTAATGATTACCTTATGGGAGACACTTCTTGTAGGGATGGCTTCTATCCATTTGGTGAAATAATCAGTGGCAGTCAAAATCCATCCGTGCTGACCACTTGAGGCTATGTGGATCTCTCCAATGAAGTCATGACCCCACTGTTGAAAAGGACCAAAAACCATTACAAGATTCAAAGGAAAAGATTTAAGCTATTGTTTTCTAGAAAATTTTTGGCATTTGATACAAGCCCTAATATTTGCACAAACATCAGTAAAAAGGTTGGGCCATAAATACCCGACTCTAAGGATATTATAAGCTGTGGTCCTCTAGAAATGATGCCCCCCACACAAGCTGTCATGAAAATCAGTCATGGCTTTTTGGGCCTCTTGTGGATCTAGACATCTCAATAGAACTCCCAGAAGATCTTTCCAACACAAAACCTGCCCAATGAGGCAATATTTGATTTCTTTGAGTTTCAAATCCCTCACCTTGTTCTTGTCCAAATCATCAGGAGGTCACAACTTCTGCAGAAAAATATATGTTGTCTTTATATCAGGTTCATTTTGCCAACCTGGGGTTGTCATGAGAGCCTTTATAAACAATCTCAGCTTGCCGATTTTATGAGTTTATGTTCATAAAATTAACTCCTAAAGCCTTGAAGTTTGATTCAAACAACAACCTGGATAAACCTTGACCTTTCACCAATTTAGTGGGATTTATTTCAAGGTCAAATTCCATAATTTTAGCAATCGATTTGCTTCTCTTCCCATCTATGTCAGGTTGGATCAATATCTCTTTCACTGAAGCCGAGGGGATGTATGAAACAATATTTGAATGAAAAACATATACTCTGAAAGCCTTGAGGGATTTGACCAAATCATATGCATGCTTCTCCATGATATCATACCTCATTTCTGCATCCCTCAATGGTTTGCTAAAAAAGGAAATATGCTGCTCGAACCCCTTTGTATTTTTCTGTAGCAAAACAACAACCAATGTGTCAAAAGAGGAAAAGGAAAATATCATAAATTCCTTAGAATAGTTAGGGCCAATGAGCACATGTGCTTCATTCAAATCCCTTTTTATTTGGCCGAAAGAATCTCGAGCTTTAGAAATCCATTTCACTTCGTTTCCTTTTCTAAGCATGGCTGTAATGTGCTTAACCAACTCAACAAAATTAGAAATGAATATTCTGAGAAAATTGATTTTACCCAAGAAAGGTTGAACTTCTTTCGTATATCTGAGAAAAGATAAGGCCTGGATGGCCTCTACCCTACTCGGATCAATTCTTACCCCTTCAGCTGACACAATATGCCCCAAAAATTTCCCCTCCTTCATAGCAAACAAATATTTCTTAGGATTGAGAGGGAGACCAAACCTTCTGCACTTCAGGAAGACTTTCTTCAGATGATGACAATGCTCTTTAATAGACCTTGAGAATATTGTAATATCATCCAAATAGATGGCTACAAATTTATCCTTTTCCTCAACAAAGGCAATGTCCATGGATCACTGGAAGGTTTATCCTGCATTCATCAATCCAAAGGGCATTTTAGCATACATGAATGTGCCCCAAGGAGTAGTGAATTTTGTCTTTTCTATGTCTTTAGGGAGGACAAAGATCTGATTGTATCTAGAAAATCCATCAATCATGGACATCCTAGATGAACCTGTCACTCTCTGCAAAATGTGCTCCATCTTTGGCAAGGGGTAGTTATCCTTTTTGGAGCTCCTGTTCAAATTCTTGAAATATACACATAATCTGATTTCCCCATTTTTCTTCCTCACAGGCACCAAATCAGCCACCCACTCTGAATATCTCAAAGGAGTGATGATCTGGGCATCCAACAAATTTTTCACTTCTTTTTCCATAATAGGCAGCAACATGGGATTTATTTTTCTGAGTTTCTGCTTGAAAGGTTTGGCCTCTTATTTCAAAGGGATCTTATGCTCAATGATGCTAGTGTCATATGTCCTTAAATCTTCATATTTCCATGCAAACACATCAACAAACTCCTTAAAAATCTTGGCATACTCAACCCTTTGTTCCTTTGATAAAATGCTAGACAATTTGACATACTTTGGATCCTCTTTTGTCCCCAAATTTCATTTAGTCACATCGGCATATTCAGTTGAACATTTAACCTTTGCATCAACATCACTTATGTCAAACAATCTCTCCAAGGGGACAAGGCCCTTTGGAATATGGTTACTTGGCAACTGAACAAGAAATATATCCCAGAGGAGATGTTAGTTCATCTTGAAAACAAGTACAATAAGCATTTATATCAATAGTACTCACATGCTACCAAGTATTCATTGTATCTAGCAGTAATTAAGCCTTTCAAAGATTGTTGTCACAATTATAGTGTTTACTTGTAATGTAACAATTTTCAAACTTGATGTGCAAATTGGAAACTTATAATTTTGATCAATCAAACCTGGAACATGGAGTCCTTTCTTCAAGAATGAGTGTTGTTTCTTCCGAGTCTCCTTCACTCAAGATGACAAGTATTATCTCCAACCCGTCCCCTATGCTAAGACAATATACTTTCTTGACAAAAATATGAGTTAGGGAATATAATGAAAATAAAATCTAAAAAACTCAACCTTAATTAATCTAATATTTTGACTAAATTCAACTTATATTTTAACTTTGACGAGAGGTTTGAATTCAACAAATCAAAATACAACTGGATGCTCATAAGATCAAAATAATTCCATAACAACTAGAGGCATACCAAAACAATAAAACCTGGAGTGCATTGTTCCTCTAAATGTGTTGGATATGATATCCCTATGGATCTACGATTTTTGCTTGGACAAAATCCCTATATTGAGTGTTTTTGCAGGAGAAGGGATCTTTTGTCCAAGCAAAAATCATAGATCCATAGGGATATCATATCCAACACATTTAGAGGAACAATGCACTCTGGGTTTTATTGTTTTGGTATGCCTCTAGTTGTTATGGCATTATTGTGATCCTATGAGAATCTAGTTGTATTTTGATTTGTTGAATTCAAACCTCTCGTCAAAGTTAAAATATAAGTTGAATTTAGTCAAAATATTAGATTGATTAAGGTTGCGTTTTTTAGATTTTATTTGCACGATATTCCCTAACTCATATTTTTGTCAAGAAAGTATATTGTCTTAGCATAGGGGACAAGTTGGAGAGAATACTTGTCATCTTGAGTGAAGGAGACTCGGAAGAAACAACACTCATTCTTGAAGAAAGGACTCCAGGTTCCAAGTTTGATTGATCAAATTGATAAGTTTCCAATTTGCACATATCAAGTTTGAAAATTGCTACATTACAAGTAAACACTATAGTTGTGACAACAATCTTTGAAAGGCTTTATTACTGCTAGATATAATGAATACTTGGTAGCATATGAGTACTATTGATATAAATGCTTATTGTACTTGTTTTCAAGATGAACTAACATCTCCTCTAGGATATATTTCTTTCTCTCAACAGGAGGAAAAACTTAGGGTCAAAAGCGTTGGCATAATTAATCTTAGCAGAGGTTTCTGTAGGCTTTATTTCCATGGGAATCTTATTGTACATTTTATTAAATCTCTTTGAGAAGTATGAAACAAATTCCCCCTCTCCTCTCTTAAGTGACCCAAATTATGTAATATAAAAGGAAATCCTTTTTATCCCCCCAATGTCTTAAGAATGAATCAGCCAGAGCCTCAATCCCATCAATAGATCCAGGAGTTAATCCTCTGAACCATTTCCTAGCCTTGCCATCAAGGCTCTGTACAAAAATTCTCATCCACACATCTTCATTTGCAATTTTTTGATTACCTGCATAACTATAAAAAGATGAAAGGTGTTCTTCTGAATTTATGTCTTCATCCCTTGTTAACTTGGGCATGTACTTAAGGTAGTCTCTAGCTGGGAGATCATTCATAGGCTGATGTAAAACAAGAGGGGCATATCTAACAACCACTATGGCATCCGTTTTGTTTCTAGGAGGATTAACACCTGCCATTGGGATGCAAATTGTAGGAGAACCAGGGGGAGATGGAGTTTGGATAGGTAAGATTGGAGTTGTATTTCTAGGGGAAAAGGGAAACAATTGAGTTTTTGAGGAGAATAATATGGGGTTCAAAGGAAAAGAAGTTTCCCCCTCTTTATATAAAACAACTTCGATAGGAGGAGGAGTAAGAAAACCCAAAGTGGGAAAATCTTCTAAGATCCTGGGTCTAAACCACTTTACAATATCAGGGGAAACAAGATTTTCAAAACTTTCTCTTTCAAAATGCAAGCTAGAAGGGGGGAATTCAATAGGAAAGATTTCAAAATCTAAACTTTTGGAAACTCCAATAGATGTTATAAAAGAAGAATTAGATGCAACTACTGGAGTTTTAAAAGAAGAATCCGGTAAATTACCAGAATTGCCTGGTACATCTGTTGAAATCCCTTCTTGAGAGGTCTTTCCTTTCTTGATAATTATTTTTGGGTCAGCTTCAGGTGTTTCCATAGGCAGTTGTGGAGTAGACCTTGCATGTCTTCCTTTGGGAGCCACAACTGAAACAATGGAGTCGCCAGGTGCAGGTTGCAATCTTCAAAGTACTGATTTCTGATGCAGCTTCAGAGTCATAATTTCTTTGTCGTTCAATACCAGGGAGAAGTATTCAATTCGTTCCCCAACATTGATGCCATGAATGTTAGCACTAAGAGTCACCCTCAGATTTCAAGAGGATAAGCCCAATACCCATCATAATGTTTGGTGGAGGTTGGTTTTATGAGTGGAGGTTAAATGGACAAAGCTCAATACAAGAATGATTTAACACAGAAACTGGACATAAAATGCATAGGGAAATGAGGTCCTCATCAACTTAAGTCAGTGGTTTGATTTTAAAGGTGAGAAGAAGGAAGACTTAGTGAGAAAGGTGGACAAGTTTTCCATGGGCATCCGACTTTCAAGAAGCTTGGTGAAGAAAAACTCAAGCTCAAGATCACTCTTGAACTCAAGTTTTAGACACTGAAATATGTCATAGTAACATAATAATCAAACCTACATTATCATATGACTACAAAACTTTGTCTAGATCCTCCATGAACGAGCATTTTAACATAAGAGGAAATAAGATAACAAAGGGAAAGTACTGGAAGATGTCACTGCTGGATTATAGTCAAAATACAACCACAACCCTCGACTGGATCCTCCATGCCTGAGTGTTTCAGCAAAGTTTACACAAGAAGATGAAAGGAACTGACTTATATTAATTGAAAAGTCTCAAATCATATACATAACCAGAGAACAACTCTGGCATCGAAAATTACATAGTAGGGAGCTCTGCTCAACCAGTTGACGACGTTAACAAAATCTTGAATCGATCTATTTATATTCAGATTAGTACACAACTACCTGGAGTGTGATCTGGCCACCCATTCAAGGATTTATGTCTATACATCCTTCTGTCAGAATGTGCGTGCTCAGATCATCATGGGCCTGTAGGAAAAACCATCCATAGGGGTACTTCAGGCTGGTCAGACCCTCCATGCATTCTATTTATGGACCGAGCTGAGGTATCATCTACCAATCCCTCTTTTATTAATTGATCTCTCCTCGAGATCAAGGTGAGGCTTAATGCCTAGGGGGAGGCCACACGCTGCTCTTGGATTTGTCGCTATGTAAGCACGTGATTGCAGGGCCATCGCAAGAGGTTTGGATTCACACTGCTTTTGATCCTGCAATTCACCACCTTCCACCACATAGCTCTTCCACTATATCATGGTTTCAATTGTGGGACCGCTCAAGAATTTTATTGTTTGATCATGTTTCATCCTTGCAATGAAATGTGGTCATTGATTGGGTCGCGATATGCGATCTGGGCACACCTGCTACATTTAGCACCACCGCTAAAGTTTATCTGCCCACCAATTCTAGGATCCATTGAAACCACTCATGGAGATGGCGCTAATCTGGTGATTGAACAAGAACACTTCCTCGAGGATGATCTCCTACAACTGACGGGGTGACCTGACGTCACTATGCTGACATGTTGCAGATGGAGGGGTGACATGTGTCCCTAAAAAATAGGCCAAGAAATGTCCAAAAATGATTGAAATGAGTGCCATGTGTTAGTGCTAGATGGATTCCATGTGTATCTAACAGATGGGCGCCACGTGTCAGAATTGATAGGTGGAAAGTGTCTTCGGTGCTTGGAGCTCAGGGGGGAAAGCATGTATATCTTGTATAACCCCTAGAGTAATACGGGCCCATAGTGACATGGTGGCCTGAAATGAATGTTGAAGCTTGAAAACGAACCGTGATCATTGATATAAGGAGGGCACGCGACATAGATTCGTGGACTTCGAGAGAAATTAATTCGGAGGAAAATGAGAATGGGGAAGAAGAAACTCCCGAATCTTGAAGTCTTGAAGTAAATTATGACTGTCCGATCTGGAGGGACATGCGACACTTGATATGTAACTCCGGGATAAAACACTTCGGAGGAAAATGAGAGGGGAAGTCCCGAAAGGAAAAAGTCCTGAAGTCCTGAAGTAAATCATGATCGTCTGATGGAGAAGGACATGTGGCACTTGATCTGCAACTCTGGGGCTTCTGCATAGCCACTAATCCTCGTGCAATTTTGACACTTCGAATGCACATGAGCCGTTGATCTTATCATGATATATGATTTGGGAAAGCCCTGCTTTTATTGCTACGCGCCACTCTTGGATGGACCCTGCTTCCTGCTGCGAAGATCAGTGACTCACAATTACTTCAGGAGTTTAGGATTCAGGCCTTTTCACACAACTCTTTAAATCCTTCGAAGTGCCGAATTCCCGAAGTGTGATATCTGGCACCGCATGTCCTCTTGTTTTGGATGGCCGAGATTTTCTTTAGGAGTTCTGACTTCGGGCCTTCGGGATTCCTTTTCTCACTCAACTTCTGCTTGATTTCTCTTGGAGTATGAGATCTCTTGACATGTGTCCCCTATTGAAAGATCAATGACCACGAGCGATTGTGGGCTCACAACTAGCAAATACTTTAATTTCCTTTCTGATCCCTGCAATGCGAAGATGCTCATTCATAGTGAGATCAATATGCACCGTTGATCTAGAAATATCAAAGATTGTGAGCGATTGCGGGCTCACAACTTGTGGAAGCTTTAATTTGTATCTCGATCCCTACAATGCCTCCCCACCGTCGATCTCTCTTCAATGATATATGATGGTCGTGACTTAATCTTTCTGATCTGACAACTGATGTTTCTCTCGCTTAGATCTTACGGGTGAAAAATGAATCTGTTCGCCTGCCAGTATTTCAAACCCAAAAAGGGCCGCGCTTAGACGTTTCCTGTGTAGACCCCGAACTTGGATGACCTACTGCCCTTGACAACTATATGTGATAACAGGATCCAGGAATTCATCTGAGTGATAGATTGATTAATATGATGATGATGATTGACATAGCCATGACAATGAGTGGTCTGCTTTTTTTTGGGATGCCAGTAGAGGGGACGTAGAGACTTACTCTATATGGTAGGACAAGCTCGATGTTGGTCATGGATTTACATACTTAGACTTCACTGACACACCTTCGCGAGGGAAATTCAAGATGGTGGTTTCAATCCCTCCAGGGAGACCAGATTGGGGTTCTAGGAGAGGACAATGTAGACTAGGCGCATTGGTCCAATGATGATGATAAGAGTGGTGCAACATCAACATGGTGGTGCCTTTCCAGGATTAGTTTGGGACATTGGATTACATTATTTAAAAATTCAACAACTATTAGAGAGGAGAGCACCAATTTTGAATTTCTGAAGTTTACTTTTGGGAGGCTTAGGAGTGGTTGCTTGGAAGAGTGTTCTTTCGAGGAGTTGACTACGTTTATACAATTTATAATTTTCTGGATTATCAAGATTATTCAAGTGGATTCTTGTATTATCATCTCACAAACCAGTGATATGAGTAGAGGGTGCTTAACGTCATACATGCTAGTTTGGGATCCTAACAACTTTACCATCTACAAGGTTCTTATGTTCGCAAGTAGGGACTTTGTAGACAATATGTTGGGATATTTTCTGGACGATGCTTGGATGATTACATTAGGCTGGGGGTGTTGGAGTATTAGGGATTTTCCCTTTGATACTTGGAGACTAGGTGTCATGGATGCCCTATCAATTTGTGACAACATAGACTTCTTTGTGATGCTTGATTTTAGAATTGGTTTAGTTGAATTCACTGAGATACATTGGTTGGATATGATCCTCGATAGTTAGGATGATTCTTTGGGGCATTAAAAATTGTGGATACAGTGTGGTGGATGTATTTTAGGAAGGAGGATCATATATTTATGATCATAGTGGCACAACAACACCATGATGATTTCTTTCTGGTGATAACATGGGACCTTGGGATTTCAGTAGTAGACAGTTCAACAGCTGCCAAGGAGATGAGGGCCGCTTTTTGCTTTCATGAGATTGGTTCCATAGTAGAGAAGTTCCTTGATGGGTTGATCAATTTTTTGTGAGTTACCTTACCTTTTGGACATTTTCAAGAGGCCTCCTATGTCAGTACCTTACTAGACCATGCCTTGATCGAGGGATGCTTCACATCTTGTAGGATGGTTTGGGACCCTGGTATCATTTCTTGTTTTATGTTGGTTTAGTCAATGGAGTGTCAAGTCATGATGGCATTACTTGAGGACAAGCAATCTTTGGGAAGGGAGGATTTGTCATGTCCCCATTTTTTGGTTCCCCTGTTTGGTAGTGGAAATGAATGTTGTGGCTTTTCAATGAAGAAAAATGGAATCAAAAGGGGTCATTTAATGTCACTTAGTTAGGAGATGTTAGGTTTTTAAAGTGACATTAAGGAAATAAAGTAATTTTAGATTAATAAGTTACTTAAAAATTATTAAAGTGACTTCTAATCTTAAAGTGAAATTAAAAAGGGGAATGCGGCTCATATTTGATTTAGTCAAAAGGGGAATAAGGGTCATATTTTATGTATTCAAAAAAGGAAAGTTCTAGAAGGCATGGAAGAGGGATAAAAGGAGGGGTAGAGCTTCACTTTGGTATTATGATTTGATCTCTCATTTTTAGAGTGCTCTTGGAGACATCATTTTGATAGGGTTTAGCAAAACCCTTCCACCATTGCAGTTTAGTTTCGGTGGTGCAATATCCACCCCAGCTAAACAAGAGGGGAATCCATCCACGATTTCCGTTGGAGCTTCAATTTGGGGTTTTATTTCAGTTGGAGGTATATTGGCATGTGAAAAATATTTGTGAATCTTTCCAGAGGAGGATGATCTCATATTTTGTAGGTACTAGGAGGGTTTCAAGAAAGTGTGACAGGAGACATCCCTTCTCATTGAAAATGAGGGTCCCACGAGGCCCCGCTGGTCACCTAGCCTCGTCCCACGAGGACCTATGCAAATTGAAGTGGTAACTAGGAGGGTTTTGGATACATCCTCATTGGTTGAAAACAAGTGTCTTGTGATGCCTCGTTCGTCGCCCAGCTTATTCTTGCATGTTGATGTTTTTGTAGCTGTGGGAGGTATTAACCACCAAGTGTAACCTTTGTACTTAGAATAGAATATTTTGGAAGTAAGAGAATCATTAAACAGATGTGTGAACACCCTATAAGAGAAGTCGAACTAAGGAGAATAATAATAAAGAAATAGAAAACCCCAGAAAGAGAAGTCGACCCTACCATAAAAAGTCAAAGTAAATTATATTTTCTAGAAAAGACAGGTCGACCCCGTGGGAAACTTTCACTGGCATAATAAGTGTAAATAAGGTGATGCCTTAGCTCATTTACACACTCTCACATACACTCAAAAACAATGTGCAAGTCTAAGGAGGTGAAACAACAATAACTAGGGAACAACAATAGTCTAAGGAGCAGCAGTGGCAGCTAGGGTACACGTCTTTCTGGTATCTTCTTCTTGTGCACTTCTCTTGGTAAAGGTACACTTTATTGGTATTGTGTCGCTGTTGTAGGAATGGTGTTTCTGGTTAGGGTTTATCTGTTGGTTCTAGTGTGGACTTTCCATAATCATTCTATCTAAGAAAAGGTTAGTGTGCTAGGGGGTGGCATATGTGAATGCCTATGGTTTGGTGACAATGATGTGACATTGTTTATGGTTAAATGAACATACCAAAATTTTAACATGGTATTAGAGCTAGTTTCCTTCGTAACAATCTAATCACTGGAAGGATGATCCTCAGTTTCCACCATTGTCAATATTGTTGAGCACTTACTTAACCCATAAAAAATATCACCTAAGTAGGGTGCATCTTTCCCTTGGATCAGATCTCCAAAATTATGAAATTAAAAAATTAGAGTTTCCTCATAAAACCCTAGGTCTCCAGTGCCAGTTGCAGTTGCTTTGTGCTAGTTTCTTTGTGCTAGCTGCTTCGTGCCAGTTGCTTCATGCCAGTTTCTTCATGCCAGTTGAAATACTAGTTGTAGTACCAGTTGCAACACCAATTGCAGTGCCAGTTTCAACACCAGTTGCAATATCAATTGCAGTTACTCTGGTCCAGTAAAGTTTCTAATAAATCATTGAGCAACTTGTTGAAAGAATGCTAAAATTATTATTACCCTAGCACATCTCCAAATATCTTCAGATTGCAAGTGGGAGCACTTTGAAATTTTAGTGTTTGTCATTACTAACCGTTGCTGCCAGATGGTGTCATTTCCTATCGCTATTTTCCGTTGTTGTCGAAGGTATGTGCTTGTATATATTTAAACTGTATCACTATATTGAGTGTTTTTGCAGGAGAATGGATCTTTTGTCCAAGAAAAAATCATAGATCTATAGGGATCTCATATCCAACACATTCATAGGAACAATGAACTCTAGGTTTTATTGTTTTGGTATGCCTCTAGTTGTTATGGCATTATTGTGATCTTATGAGCATCTAGTTGTATTTTGATTTGTTGAATTCAAACCTCTCGTCAAAGTTAAAATATAAGCTGAATTTAGTCAAAATATTAGATTGATTAAGGTTGAGTTTTTTAGATTTTATTTTCATTATATTCCCTCACTCATATTTTTGTCAAGAAAGTATATTGTCTTAGCATAGGGGACAAGTTGGAGAGAATACTTGTCATCTTGCGTGAAGGACACTCAGAAGAAACAACACATTCTTTAATAAAGGACTCCAGGTTCCAGGTTTGACTGATCAAATTGATAAGTTTCGAATTTGCACATATCAAGTTTGAAAATTGCTACATTACAAGTAAACACTATAATTGTGACAACAATCTTTGAAAGGCTTTATTACTACTAGATACAATGAATACTTGGTAGCATGTGAGTACTATTGATATAAATGCTTATTGTACTTGTTTTCAAGATGAACTAACATCTCCTCTAGGATATATTTCTAGGCATGTCACCTTGGTAATACTATACCATGAAATTTTCTTTTATTCTTGTTAACATATATATGTTCTTATGAAACTACTATTATATTGGAAATACTTTTTCTCTTGTTTCTCTTGTCTCAACCAGGTTACTTGGAAATACATGGAGGAATGATTGGTCACAACACTAGAAGAGTATTGTTCCTATTTCTTATTATTGCATTTTTATTTTGGCTCTTGTTCCAGGTAGGTCTCAAGTGATAGCTCTGAGAAGGAGCTATTGTGACGATTGTTCTCGTTATTGTTCTTCTTATTATTATAAGAGTATTATTCTTGTCTATCGTTTTCCCTTGTTGTTACGAGTAGGTTACATGTGATAACTCTGAGGGAAGCTATAGTGACGGTTGTAGGAGGAAGCATATTATATGGTCTCTAGTTTGAGACATGGAGCATACTATCCAGATAAGAAGTTGTATACACGACCGCATACATCAATGTACCGAAGAAAAAGAGGACGAAGTTAAAACCTTCTGGAAAGAAGGGTACTTTTTTGAAATACAAAGTATCTCATATGGAGATTGATTGTAAGGAGCAAAAGGATCAAAATATGACCGAACAGATCCCTCTAGTGCATTTTATCACTCTTCAAATCATTAGGAAGAGTTAGTAGAGCCAGAAGGGCCTACCCAAAATCATTACAGTAACCAGGAAGATACCAACAAGGTCTCGTGACACTTTGCATGATGCAAATATATATAGCATTGATGAGCCATATCATGGGAAGGAGAATATGGATCCACCAGTGGTGAGGTAGGTGGCCACACCAAGTACCATCTCAAAAGGAGTCAACCATCATGATCCAGTAGGGAGGAGCAACCTCCCTTGCATCGTTCATAGGAGATTAGACTTCATAGAAGATCATCACATACAAAGGGAGCAGATGGCTCCAAAGATTATATAGACTTAGAGGGATTCAAGCTTCAGAGGGAGCATGGAGACTCAAAGTGAGCCTGATCTCAGAGAGAGTCAGTGGCTTAGAGACTTTCATTCAAAAAACATTCCTCCTTAGATTCAAATGGGAGAGAGAGATGTCTTCCAGGACCGAGAGATGGGTTCCACGAGTTGAGGAGACTAGATCGAAGCTTCAAAGGCTTCAAGGAGATATGAGACCTCCTAGAAGATTCCTTTATTTTAGTGATAGAGGAGGAAGCCAATCAGAAGAACCGGGATAGGGGTTTTTTCCTTGAGACCAGAAGGGAATTCATTGGTGACTTCCAAAATTATCTACAAGATCAAACATGTTGTTGATGGAAGCATAGAGATGTACACATCCTGATTTGTGGCCATAAGATTCTCCTAGAAAGAGGGACAAAATTATGACAAGACACTTTCTCTATTAGTCAGTAGAAGTGCACATTGCAGAACCAAAAGATACATCAGAAATAGTCTCATGTCTGTAGATTGAAGAAAGTTTTGTATGGGATTAAGAAAGCACATAGGGTAGGATATTCCATACAATTATTTTGATGAGCCTAGGATTGGTTTCCCTTTGATATTTGATGACTTGTTTCTAACAGGGAACGAGAAACTCATCATTGAGTCCAAGAGAAATATTGCATCAGAGTTCGAGATGAAATACCTAGGTATGATGCATTATTTCTTGGGTCTAGAGGTGTGGCAAAAACC
>ML821941.1:137114-178338 GCA_009831015.1 Picea engelmannii
ACACATGGATTTATTTTCTTAGAAAGAAATATGAGGTATTTGATAAATTTAAAGAGTTTAAGGCTCTGGTAGAAAATCAGACAGAGAATAAAATAAAGGTATTGAGAACAGATAATGGTGGAGAATTCTGCGGAAATGAATTCTAAGAATTCTGTAAGAAGTGTGGTATAGCAAGGCAGAAGAATACTCCATACACTCCTCAACATAATGGAGTTGCAGAGAGGATGAACAAGACACTGATGGAAAAAGCAAGGAGCATGCTCAAAGGTGCCGAGTTAGGATAGGAATTCTGGGCAGAGGCAGTGGGTACAACATGTTACCTGGTCAATCGATCACCCTCATCAGCGTTGGATGATAAAAATCCACATGAGGTATGGAATGGAAAGAAACCCTCTCTTCAACATCATAGAGTGTTTGGTTGTGATGCTTATGTACATGTTCCAAAGGAAAATAGGAGTAAGCTGGATAAAAAGGCTGAAAAGTGTATCTTTATTGGTTATAAAGATGGTGTGAAAGGTTATAATCTTTGGAACCCAGAAACCAAGAAGACTGTTTACAGTCAAGATTTTGTTTTCAGAGAGGTAAAAGATGTTTCCAAATAGGAATTCCTACCAAGGCCAGAAGAACCTGAGAAAATAGAGCTAGAGTTGGATAATGCAAAATCTGAATCATCTGAAGAAGATGAAGCAACAACAGAAGAATAAGAACCTCATACCCCAGTATTGAGGAGATCCATGAGAGAAAGAAGGCAACCAGAAAGGTATATTCCACCTAATTTTCGTTCCAATTTTTCTTTATCTATTACTGATGATGATCCCAGAATTGTCAGGAAAGCAGTGAATTCAGAGGATAGTAAACTATGGAAGAAGGCCATGGTTGAAGAAATGTATGCCTTGGATAAGAATGAGGCATGGTATATAGTTGAGTTTCCAACTGGAAGAAAATATGTTGGTAGCAAATGGTTGTTTAAGAAGAAGTTTAATGCAGAAGGAAAAGTGGAGAAATAAAAATCTTGGCTAGTAGCAAAAGGTTATTCCCAGGTAGAGGGAATTGACTTTGGTGAGATTTTTTCTCTTGTTGCTAAGTTAACTTCTATTAGATTTATTTTATCTATTGCTTCTGCTTTTGATCTTGAAGTTGAACAGATGGATGTGAAGACAAAATTCCTACATGGGGATCTGGAAGAAGAAATCTACATGAAGTAGCCAGAAGGATTTGTAGTGAAGGGAGAGAAAGAGATGGTCTGTAAGCTAAAGAAGTCACTATATGGTCTGAAGCAATCACCTAGGATGTGGTACCAAAAGTTTGATACATACATCCTTGGATTGGGATTTGTGAGAAGCAAGGTTGATCACTGTGTATATTCCAAGCAGGTTGGTAATCACTTCATCTATGTAGTGTTGTATGTTGATGAAATGTTGTTGGTAGGAAATAACATGGATGTTATCAAGGAGGTGAAATCACAGCTATCCTCCAAATTTGACATGAAGGATCTCGGTGCTGCTAACTTCATTCTGGGAATGGAAACTAAAAGAGATCGTGCTAACAGGAAACTCTGGTTGAATCAGAGAAAATATGTTGAGACGATATTGCAGAGGTTTAATATGTATGGAAGTAAACCGGTCAAGGTTCCTATTCCTATAGGTGTAAAGTTACCTGCAGATCAGTGTCCCAAGACACAGGAAGAAGAAGAGGACATGTCCCATGTTCCGTATGCCAGTGAAGTTGGCAGTTTGATGTATGCAATGGTCTGTACTAGACTAGACATTGCACATGTAGTGGGAGTTTTGAGTAGGTATATGTCAAAACCAGGGAAGGAGCATTGGACAACAGTAAAGAGGGTCTTCATGTATTTGCATGGAACTACCAATTATGGATTGTGCTACCAAGGAAGACCAAGATTGGATAGAGTGGTGGACATACATGGCTTTGTTGATGCAGTCTGGGTTGGAGATCTGGATCGCATAAGATCTACAAGTGGGTATGTGTTTAACCTATTTGGAGGAGCAATTAGTTGGATGAGAAAAAGAGAGGCTGTAGTGGCACTCTCAACTACATAAGCTGAATACATGGAAACCACTCATGCAAGCAAGGGAGCAGTATGGTTACAAATATTGTGTTCAGGTATTGGGTTGGTACAACAAGCAGTGAGATTAGATTGTGATAGTCAGAGTGCAATCTTCCTGGCAAAGAACCTAACTTATCATTCGAAGACAAATCATATTGATGTTTAGTATCACTTTGTGAGAGACATGGTTGAGGAAAAGAAGGTGTTACTGGAAAAGGTTGACACTTTGAAGAATGTTGCAGATTCATTGAAAAAGTCTGTGAGAAGAGAAAAGTTCTCCTGGTGTAGATTAAAAATGGGAATTGCTGCCCTAGATTGTTGACTATATATATCCCGTGGACCCCTGGATGCAAAGGAAACAACAAGTGGGATAATGTTGGGTATGTGTTATATTCTTTGCATGTGTGTGTGTGGGCACGTCAGATTCAACAACCGCATATGAAGATCCCTCATAGTAGTGGTATTTGTGTCGTGTGCACCGAGCGCTTCCTAGGGGGGTCCCAGTATGGCCCCCCTGGTTATGCGCAACGTTCATAGCAGTGCCCCGAAAGTTTTGCTATTTTTAGCGGTTTTTTCTATTTTTAGCGGTTTTCTAAATTAATCCCGTATTAAGGGATTAGGGTTTTGGTATCTACGGAATACCTAAAAACTTTGTATATATTGTATGGTGAATGGTGAAATTCAATATAATGAAATAAGAAAGGTTTTCTCGGTTGAGGGTTTCCAGTATAAATCTCTGTGTACTATGTGAATGAGCCATTGATTAATTTCTGTTTTGCTTAAGAATCTATATGCATTGTTTTACTTCACAGGTTTAAAACTTACAACATGGTCATTGATCGGGTCGCAATCTGCGATCTGGGCGCACCTGCTAAATTTAGCGCCATCGCTAAAGTTTATTCGACCACCAATTCTAGGATCCATTAAAACCGCGTATGGATATGGCGCTTGAACAAGAACAATTCCCAGAGGATGATCTCCCGCAACTGACGGGGTGCCCTGACGTCACTATGATGACATGTCATAGATGGAGGGGTGACATGTGTCACTCAAAAATAGGCTGAAGACATGTCCAAAAATTCTTGAAATGAGTGCCATGTGTCAGTGCTAGATGGATGCCACTTGTCTCTAACAGATGGGAGCCATGCGTCAGAAATGATGGGTGCCAAGTGTCTTCAACGCTTGGAGCTCGGGGGGGAAAGCATGTAGATATTGTATAACCCCCGAACTAATATGGGCCCAAAGGGACATGGCGGCCTGAAATGAATGTTGAATCTTGGAAACGAACTGCGATCGTTGATTTGAGGAGGACACGCGACATAGATCCGTGGACTTCGGGAGAAATTACTTCGGAGGAAAATGGGAATGGGGAAGAAGAAACTCCCGAATCCTGAAGTCCTGAAGTAAATTATGACCGTCTGCTATGGAGGGACACGTGATGCTTGATCTGCAACTCTGGGAGAAAACACTCCAGAGGAAAATGAGAGGGGAATTCCTGAAAGGAAAACATCCCGAAATCCCAAAGTAAATCATGATTGTCTGATGGAGAAGGACGTGTGGCGCTTGATATGCAACTTCGGGGCTTCTTCCTAGCCACTAATCCTCACGAAATTTTGACACGCCAAATACACGTGGGCCTTTGATCTGATCACGATCTATGATATGGGAAAGCCCTCCTTTTGTTGCCATACACCGCTCTTGGATGGACCATGCTTCTTGCTGCGAATATCAATGACTCACAATTACTTCGGGAGTTCAAGATTCGAGCCTTTTCAATGCATATCTCTTATAATCCTCCGAAGTGCCGAATTCCCGAAGTGTAAGATCTGGCACCGTGTGTCCTCTTGTTTTGGATGACCGAGATTTACTTCGGGAGTTTGGGCTTCGGGTCTTCGGGAGTCCTTTGCTCACTGAAATTCTACTTGCTTTCTCCTGGAGTACGAGATCGCCTAACATGTGTCCCCTGCTGAAATATGAATGACCACGAGTGATTGCGGGCTCACAACTAGCATATACTTTAATTTCCTTTCCGATCCCCGCAATGCGAAGATGCTCGTTCATAGTAGGATCGATATGCACCGTTGATTTGTTGATCTAGAAAGATCAACAATTGTGAGCAATTGCGGGCTCACAACTTGTGGAATCTTTAATTTTCTTATTGATCTCTGCAATGCCTCCCCACCGTCGATCTCTCTCCGATGAGATTTGATGGTCATGACTTAACCTTGCTGATTTGACGACTGATCTTTCTCTCGCTCAGATCTTACGACTAAAAAATGAATCTGTTCACCTACCAGCATTTCGAACCCAAAAAGGGTTTCACTTGGACGTTTCCTGTGCAGACCATAGACTTGGATGACCTACTTCCCTTGACAACTATATGTGACAAGATTGGCTCCACAAGGGATGGCATGCTCCCTGTGAGTTGCTAAGAACGTGCAGTTTCAGTGCCTTAGATTTTGGGTCATGGAGTCTCTTATTCAAAATAAAAATAAAAAGGAAGTGGTAATTACAATGGTGGAAAGTTGATCACGTCTCAAACAAATTTTCTTTTCAGAAAGTGCCCATTGACTGGGCAACCAAAAACTTTGGAATCCTCTAAGTTCTGCAACTTATAAGTGTTGTTTGAAAATACCTCAGAAATCTTGAAGGGACCAATCCATAAGGATTCAGATTTACCATGTTTGCATTTGTCTTGCTTGGGGGCATCCCACTTGAGCACCAAATCCCCCAGCTAAAAATCTTCCTTTCTTTCCCTCTTATCAAAGGCTCATTTTATTTTTTGCTGAAAATCCTGCGCTTTATCAAGCAGCTGCTCCCTAGCTTGTTGTACTTCCTCCAACTGATGTATCCTCCTGACCATATTATCAGGTTCTTGTTGGCAGCCAATTCACCTTTTTTATGATCCTATAAGCTTCCTACACCTATGTCTTGCAAACATCAAGTTGTTCGTCACATTTTTCAAATAGACGACATTTTCATTTCTTGCGACATTTACACATTTGTCTTCGTTAAGTTTTCACGATTGTAAGCGTGAAAACTTCTCCTTACGAGGTCACATTTCGATCACTATCTGAACTGTCATGATCTCTTTATCGATATGCCTACTGCACTTACCTTTTGTTTATCATTATGTGGCTGGAAGGAATTTTGAACTGTGCTCAATCGACATTCTTATATTGATTGCATAACTTGATTTTATTGAGTTTGTAAGGCATTGAGCATTTGGATTTACACTTTATATGACTTTCCTGATCATTGATTCTATGGAAATACATAGGGGTTATGATTAATTTTTTTATATATATGATATGATCCTTATGATAATATTTTCATAACTTATTGGCTTGTCAACTATATGAATATCGTTTTGGCACCTTGGTTAAACTTTTGATTATATACATTGGCGCATAGTTGATTTTGGGTTTTGATTTATACGTAGGATGTTGAACACCATGGCATAACGTTTGCGTGTATTAACATACACATTTGATTTCATTGATTGTACACATGGCTTAATGGTTGAACTATTATTATGGAGTGAACAACTATGAAATTTGGCGGTTGTACTTGGATAATGAATATTATGCATGGCAAACTCCACCACCTTCGCATGCGCGCATTAATGCTTACCCCTTTTGCTCATTCATTGCTGTTGGTTCGGGTAGCTCTGTTACTGTGTGTGTTGGTGAATTCGAACCCTTCCCTTACCATGCATTCGGCTCCATGGCCTCAGTCGTGCGAGTTGTACCCAATGGCAGTCAAGCCCTGTTAATGTTTGACAATGCCCGCCAAGATTTGGCAGACAGTGGATGGCTTACCTTCATGAAACGTTTTGAGGGTTTTAACCTTTGCGTAGCTCGACAGTTTGCCATCACCTTCGATGGATGTCGAGCCAAGGTCGGCGATATACAGTTGGAGATTGATGAACAGTTCATCAGCTTGGCTACAGGGTTAGCTCCTTCGAGATAGCGTTGGTTTAAGAATTGCAAGGTCGAGGAAGTGCCATGGAAACTGTTGTTTCAATCTCGCAAAGTCACCTCTTGTGACAGAGGTATGCCCGTATCTATGCTCAAACCACGTTGGCATGATTTATTGATGATAATCAAACAGTTCGTGACCTGTGAAGGTCGATACGGACTTGTGTTCCTCCACCACCTGCATTTGCTTATGGTTTTTATGGGATACTCTCTCAATATGCCATATTATTTGCATCGTATCCTGTTTAAAATGTCGAAGAAGTTCAAAAGGCACTAGGCTGACAGTAGCCTGTTTCATTATGGGCTTGTTAAGCTTATCGTTGTCTATCATTTGAGTTTGTGTGGGGATAGCTGGAGCATTTTCGTTGCTCGGAATGGTTTCGAGGATCCGAACCCTACACAGGTTGAAAAACCTGTGGTGAGTGAGGTCAAGGATGTACCCCCAGTTCCCTACCATGTCCTGCTGCCTAAACCCTCGGCCAACCCTCCTATCGACTTACCCCACACTGTGACTAAGAGTGTTGAGACTGTTAAGCCTGTGACAAAAAAGTCCAAGGCAAATATTATTGCTAACGATAAGGGTAAAAAGAATGCACGTTTGATTTCAAGGATGGCAAGGAACAAGCCAAAACCCCCTGTCGAGCCAAACCCTATCGTCTTGAGTGAGGACTCTGATTCGGAAGTGGAGCGTTTCTTGGCTAGCGAATACCCCTATTCGCAAGGTTTGTGTCACGAATCCCATTATGATTTTGTATCAAGCCTACCCCCCTGCCTAAAGGTCGACCCTAACTACCCGGGTATTAAAGTGCCTTGTGAAACCCTCGATCATTTGGCCAAACCCTTGCCTGCTCTGTCTAAACCCACACAGTCACCCTGTGATCAATGCAATTCATGGTTAGAGCGATATTATGTTGATGTTCCGATACTCCAATCAAGGATTCAATCATTGGAAGACCAGATTGTAGTCCTAACCAGTCAAAAGGCCAAGCTCCAAATGATAGATAAAAAGCAAAAGATGACCGGCTCCATCCTGTTCAAAAACATGGAATCAACCACGGCTGTTGTAAATTCCAAGATGGTATAAGCAATGCAGCCTCGTCGCTACACAGGTATGGTTCTCACATCGCCTTGTTTTGTAAATAATCTAGTTTGCTATAATGATTTTGATTCAGCTTTTAAATAGTTTGATCACTTATTCAAATGCCTATATCATTCGGTGATCATCTTGTACATGGATTTGTTTTGATTAATATAGAAAGAGTTTCGATTCGATATATGATTTGCCCATAGATTTTTTATGGTTATTTGTTTGGATTTCATTTGCTAAGCTTGTCTGAGAGAAGTAACGAATTAATGGTGTGTTTTCAATACAATTCGTTTTGTATTCACCTCTCACGGGAAGTTCCATACTCTATTTAGAATACGATTACCCTCGGATTCGATCTCGTATGATTCGTATGCTTTGTTTGACAAATAATTTCAGGAGTGTAGTTGTTACAATGTGCTCTGTCATACGATTTTTCAAATCATGAATACCACTCTGTTTGATTTAAATTTGGAAATAACTACTCTGTTTTTATAAAAACAATGGTCTCATTAAACCTGTGCAATTACGCCCGAAACATAAAACGATTATGATTTGCAACAAATATGCTAAACTCAGCCGGTTAATTCGCTCGTTTGGACTGTTGTTTGGTTTGATTTTAAATGTGTAAAAACGAATTGTTCAAACCCAGTTGTAATTCGTTTGATTGGAACGATTTTGGTAAAGGAAAATCAATCTTATTTTCTCACTGTGCAATGATAAACGATCGATAACAAATTCTGTTTGATTGATCCTGTTACGATTTTGGTTATGTGTCGGTTATGGTTTGGATTCGTTCACAGCCTAAATCGCTTGCTATACAGTTATCGTGATAATCCTTCTTGATTCACAAGTGTAACGAAGTGTTTGCGATTTTATTCATTTTCAATTAAATGTTAAAATGATTTCATAACTGATGGATTTGATTTGATTGAGAAACGATTACGATGTTGTTACATATGATTTCATTTACCCGACTTATGATGATGATCGAAACAGAGTATTGCTATCTCTATATTCGGTTAAATAATGTGGATCCTGTTGGTATAATTCTTTCAAACTAAATGATTCGTTTTCAGATAGTCCTTGGATGAAGATTAAATTTAATTCTTTAAAAAGATTTGAATTAATCTAAATTCTGATTCTGTATCTTATTTTAGACTAGCTACAGAATCAAATGATTCTGTAGCTAGTCTATAGAATTTATTTTTTATCATTTTATTAATAAAAGAATATTCTAACTTGTCTATTTTGGATCTTTTTCAGGTGAATTCGAAATTACATGGGATTTGATGGACAGTTGAGAGGATTTTTGAAATATTTTGGTTTCATTTTAATTTCCTAGTTAGTTGATCTTGGGAATATCTTCCCAGATTATGTAAACAGTTTGATAACTTCCACAGGGAGGTTTTACCCTGTGGAAAAACTTATAAATACTTATTATGTTTTGTAATAATCATCCTCATTCGTGGGAGAACAAGGATATGGAATTTTAATACAGACTGAGACAGAATTTGATGTTCTGCTACAACTTTAGCTTTTCATAATATCAATATTTTGTTTCATGTTTATGTGTATCAATTTGCATTTGGTTAATGACTACTTTAGCTATCTTAGTCTTTTGCAAATGATATGATTTAATAAATATAATCCATATCTGATTTCTTCCAGTATTTAAAAAGACATAGCAATTACTTGATTCAGTTTGTGAATGATAGATTTCTCTTCTTCATCAATTGAATTATTAAGTATAAGTTTTTGCATAACAGGTTTACCTAATTGCAGAGATTTATAAATCTTATAATTGTTATGAGTTTTTATGTCTTGTTTGTCCTGTATATAAAATCAAAGAGCATTGCATCTATCGTTTATGAGAATCTTCTGGATTATTCGGTGCGGGTTTCCTTCCCCCGACCAGCTTCAAAGTCATCATACACAGGACAAATCTGGAGCGTTTCCAGGTCAGTTTGCTATTTGTTTGCTTAGTGTATTTATTAGTAGTTTAGTTTAGGTATAAGTTTAGTTAGATTTATGTTAGAATTAGTATATTAGATTGTTTAATTTCAGTAAGTTTTATTTCTTGTTCATAAAATCAGAAAAATCACAAAAATATCTGTCTCTGTCTTAGGGCAGAAAGCAATTGAGTTTTTCAGGTTTTATTTAAATCTGTATTTTGTAGATATTGTATATTTTGTGAATAAGTTATATTTTAGTTAGTAGTTTGTATATATAGAAATAGTAGATTAGTTAGTTTGTTTAATATTTAGTTTTAATTAGATTAGTTAGATTAGTTCGTTTTATTTATTGTTAGTTAGTTTAGTTGTTTTATTAAGTTTTAGTTAGATTAGTTAGTTTAGATTAGTTTTTTTTTTTTCTTTTCTTAGGACCTTAGATCGGCTAACAGAGCCGCTAAACCCGTTAGGGTGGTTCATTCCAAATGGCTTGGGTTATTAGACAACCTCGGACCGGTTCCACTCTCTCAGTTGACGGACGATCGATTTCGCCCGTCAACAAATGGCGCTAGAAGGAGGGCCTGAACTTAATTAATGGCACGAGGCGGTCGCAAGACTCCTCCCCCCCTAATCGCTCACCTATAGTGACTAGAATCCGTTCACACGATAATATTCCCCTTCAAACAACAACTACTTCAACTGAGGATCCGCAGATCACAGTTGAGCCATCAACCCCTAATCCTACAGGTGGTGACATACAAGAGATTGTTCGTCAATCCCTTATTAAAACACATAGTGCCTTAGCTCGTCTTACGTAGCCAAACCGTTCGTGGGGTCAACCTTTGGATTTCTCTGATATCAGAGAACAATTAGGTGACACTAACCTCACTGTGAATCCTACAGATCCAATCACAAATCCTGCTGCAGGAGGATCTGGGATACCTCCTTCGCCACCTCCCTCATCTCCTTCCTCTTCTGGAGGAGATTCCTCTTCTGACGAAGGCAATTCACCTTCTCATCCTTCCACACCCACTACCCCGATGGAAAATCAGAACAACCCTGCTAGACCCTGGCTTGATCAGGATGTCGTAGTTGTACCTGGAGCCCAACACCCTTTACCTAAACACCCAGAGAAATGGCTTCCCAAGTTTGATCCCGACTCAAAACAGATAGCTGAAGATCATATCAAAAAATTTATGTTAGCCATAAGACTCCGTAATGTTGAACATGAAGATGTTGTCTGTAGGTTGTTACCTTATACTTTTGAGGGTAATGCATCAACATGGTACTTTTCCCAACAACCCCATACCATCGTGTCTTGGGAAAAGTTTGAGTCATGCTTTTTGGAAAAGTTCGGAGACGGTAAGCCTCCGGAAGTCTTAGTCATGGACCTTTCTATCTTAAAAATGAACCTAAAAGAAAAAGTTAAAGACTTTAATCAAATATTCTTAACACTTAAAAATAGAATCCCTACAGATTCCATGCCTGCTGAGAGTCTTATAATAGCTTACTACACTAAAGCTTTGCATCAAATCATAGCTATTTGGGTTAAACGATCTAAGAAAGCAACGTTGTTAGAAGCCTTCGAGGAGGCCAGCCAAATAGAAAAAGACATACTTAGTCTTAAGGACTCTTCTAGCAACGAAATTGAGACTAGTTCTTCTTCCAAAAAGAAGATTGAAATCCTCCCCAGACCCACACAAAGTAAAACACAACCTGAAAACTCTGATTTGGAAAATTTAACTAAAGTTGTTCAAAAACTGTCGAATCAAGTTATAGACTTAAAAAGGTCAACTGAAGAAGCTTCCTCGAGTAAGGGACCCTACAAACCCCTTTTCCGAAAGCCTTTCCCTACCAACCGAACTAATCCAAATCCCGAAGGATTAAATCTAGAAAGTTTTCAATGTGCTCTTCAAACAATTCTAGAAGCCCAAGATAACTTGATGCCTCCTGAGATTCCTGAGGAGGTAGTCGAACCAGAGACAGTTCAAGAAGAAGAGTCTTCTCCAAACATTTTTGGACACTTCTCGAATAACATCTTTCAAGCTAACTTCGAGACTGTTCATCCTTATAACACTAGGAGTAAGACAACAAACAAGCCTTCTACCGAGAACACTACAACTTCACCGCCAAAGCCATCTAAATCAGCAGAAACTAAACAGAGTAATGTCATCCCTAACTTAGATTATGATGTTGTTGAAGATCTTAAAAAGTTAAGGGCTAACATTTCTATTTATGAGTTATTGAAGTTTCCATTTCTGTTACGAAAAATGTTGCAAAATATTTCGGAGAATGGTAAGAATGGTAATTCAATTGGTAACAAGGTTGTGCAAAGCAAAGTTCCGCAGAAGACTTCCACTAAAAATAATCTTGATCCTCAAGATAAAGGAAGTCTTCCTGCAGTCCCTGTAAATAATGTAAATAATGTAGATAAACTAGCCTTAGAAATTGCGAGTAAGAAGCCACAAGCTGGTACTCTTAGTACTCGCAAGAATGTACCTCCTTTTCTTTTAACTTTCGAAATTTTCAACAGAAATGTGCATAATTGTATGGTGGACTCAGGGGCGTCATCCAATGTGATGCCTTGGTCTGTCTGCCAAAATATTAACGCTGAAGTGGAACCATCTACTTTAAAAATCATACAACTTGATCGAACAAATGTCAAAGTTATAGGCGAACTAAAAAATGTATTGATTAGATTATCGTCTAACCCAAAGGTTCATCAAGTTATTGATATAATCATTGTGGATATTTCAGAAGTGTATGGTATGTTTTTGAGCAGGGACTGGTCGGAGAAGCTACATGGTTACTTTGCAACAGACCGGTCTCACTTATGGCTCCCAGAGAATGGTAAGCCTAACAAGATCAGGGTCAATCGTGAGCGTTACCTTAATTTCACGGTTACAGATTTGAACGATCCCAACGAACCATACACACCTCCTACTAATTCACCTGAAGTACAAGGGATGGGCACCTTCTTCGGCAACTTTATGGCCGAGGTTTCACCTATCACCAATCTAGAACAACAGTCCGAGATCGTAGCATTTGTGCGGCCCGCACCTTCCACACAACAATCTCATGAACCCGATACAAATCAAATTTGGTCTCTGTATTTCGACGGGTCAAAGTCCAAAGAAGGAGCCAGAGTAGGCTGCGTCATTATCGATCCGGCAGGTAACAATACATTAATGGCTTGTAGACTAGAGTTTGAATGTACTAACAATACTGCAGAATATGAGGCTTTACTACAAGGTCTCAGAAAAGCTCTGGATATGAACATTCAAAAACTGGTCGTATTTGGCGACTCTAAAATAGTGGTTAGACAGGTGAGAGATTCTATCCACTGTCTTTCTCCGCATCTCAAAAGCTACCAATCTGAGGTATGGAATTTAATGAATAAATTTTCTTCTTTTAATATAAATTCCATTCCTAGATCGAATAACTCTGAAGCAGATTTATTAGCTAATGTAGCTTATAAACTTCTTCCTGCAGAAGGCTTGTCCCCAGACGCATTCTCCGTTGAGTTGTTGTTTCGGCCATCCATTCCTGATAACGTCACAAACTGGAGAGTATTTGACGATGATCAACAGATTATCAACTTTCTGCACATGGAAGAAACCTTCCAAGGCACGGTGATAGACGAGCACACACACGACGACAATTTGCGCGATTTCATGGTAATACCTAATCCAAAATCTCAGCTCTATCGGATATGGTAACCTCGATCCCAAAATCTGTAATTAGATTAGAGAAGTTTTATGATTTTGAAGATAAATTTAAAAAGACGGTCAATTGTAAAACCAATAGTTCCTCGTTGTCTTATGAAAAACTTAATTTAGGAACTAGTGAAAATCCTCAGTGCATTAACCTAGGCTTGGGATGTTCTAGACAAGAAAAAGCTTCTTTTGTTAAATTATTTAAAGAATTTAAGGATGTCTTTGCATGGACGTGTGATGATCTCAAAACGTTCGACCCTAATATCATACAGCATGTCATCCCGATGAAGCCCCAAACCTTACCCTTCCAATAGAAACTGAGGAAGATGCACCCTAAACTAGAACTGACCATTCAAAAAGAATTGAATAAACTCCTAAGTGCTAAAATAATTTTTCCTGTTAGGCACACTCAATGGGTGTCCAACCTTGTCCCAGTTTGGAAGAAAAATGGGGAAATCCGACTTTGCGTCGATTTTCGAAACCTCAATAGAGCGTCTGACAAAGATAACTATCCTGTCCCACCCATGGAACAGATCCTTCAACAGGTATCTAGTTCCAAGATACTATCCTTGTTAGATGGTTTCTCTGGATACAACCAAGTCCTGATGTCTCCGCCAGACCAACTCAAAACTACCTTCTGTACTCTGTGGGGCACTTATGCTTATCATAAAATGCCCTTTGGATTGATTAATGCCCGAGCCACTTTTCAGAGAGCGATGGATATTTCTTTCCGAGGCTTAATCAATCAGTCCGTCGTGGTTTACTTAGATGATGTGACTGTATATTCTAAAAACAAAGACGATCATCTAGCTCACTTACGAGCCGTTCTGCTACGATGTCGTAAATACGACATCTCCTTGAACCCCAAAAAGTCCATCTTTGCAGTAGAACATGGTAAACTCCTAGGATTCATTGTGTCTAGTGAAGGAATGATTATTGACCCCGAAAGGACTCAAGTCATCGATAAACTTCCTCCTCCTACATCCAAAAAATCCATACAGTCTTTCTTAGGCCAGATTAACTTCGTGAGAAGATTTGCCCCCAGTTTCTCCGAAATGGTCAGGCCTCTATAGAACCTGATTAAGAAAGACACCCAATATCACTGGGGACCCACAAAAAATCAAGCTTTTAATGCTATAAAGAAGGCTATAATAGGCGCTCCGTCTCTCATGAGCCCTGATTTCTCTCAAGATTTTACACTCTATACTTTTGCCTCTGATCGTTCCTATGATGCAATCCTAACTCAGAAGAATTCCGAGAACAACGAAGTACCCATCGCCTTTATGAGCTCTGCTTTCAAAGGTGTTGAACTTAACTACCCAGCAGTTGATCGACAAGCCTACGCTGTTTTCAAAGCAGTTAAACATTTCCGATCCTATCTTTTGAAGTCAAGGACGAAAGTCATTGTCCCCTACCCTGTCGTAAGGAACTTGTTAGTGCAGAAGGAGTTAGGAGAAAAGAGAGCTAACTGGGTCACCTCCTTGCAGGAGTATGACTTAGAGATCACCCCAACTTAGATCATGAGAGGCCAAGGGTTGTGTAAGTTGGTTGTTGATTCGGAAACACGACAACAAGAAGATAGTGATACGTCAAACCTAGGACAAAGTGTTCAAAGCCTAATTTGTTGCACACAAAACTTCATTAGTCCCTGGTACGACGATATTAGATTCTGTCTTGAACATGGGTCAGCACCCCGTCACCTTGACCCTGCCAAGAGAAGAGAGTTGAGATTAAAGTCTGCCTCCTTTCATCTAATTAACAATGTACTGTTTCGTCAAAATTTTGACGGCGTACTGATGCGCTGTCTCGAGAAAGACGAAGCAGAAAAAGTCTTGCTTGAGTTGCATGCAGGAGAAGCTGGTGGTCACTTCGGTGGCGAAACCACTGCTCATAAGGTTTTAAGAGCTGGTTACTACTAGCCCACGCTTTTTAGGGACTCCCATGCCTTGTGTCGTAAATGCATCATCTGTCAGAAAGCATCAGGGCGGTTGCAAAAACCAACCTTTCCCTTGCAACCCGTTTCAGTAGATTCTCCTTTCCAGCAATGGGGCCTTGATATCATAGGTCCAGTTAACCCTCCGTCCTCGCAACAGCATAAGTATATTGTGACAGCCACAGATTACTTTACTCGATGGTCCGAAGATGCCGCGCTAAGAACTGTCAACGCCAGTCAGGTAATCGCTTTTCTAAACTCGAATATTATCACTCGTTTCGGTATCCCTGACTGTCTAGTCTTTGACAACGCTTCATACTTTTCTTATATTGAGATGAGCGAGTTCACTTTGGAGAAAGGAATTAAGCTGAAGTATTCTGCTAGTTATTACCCCCAGGGCAACGGATTAGCAGAATCAACAAAAAAGAATTTGATTAAAATTATCAAGAGAACTGTGGTTGAAAATCACAAGAATTGGCACAATGCACTACTGAACACACTGTGGGATGATAGGGTAACTCCGAAAGCTGCTATAGGTAACTCCCCCTTTTTTCTCGTTTATGGCAGAGAAGCAATTTTTCCACCTCACATTCTTCTTCCTTCACTGCAGTTGTCACAAAAAGTCCAAGAAGAAGATTGTCCCCCTTTAGAAAGCCGAATTAACGCTTTGATGAAGTTGGAAGAAGTAAGAGCCCAAGCTAAGCGTAAGTTAGATCAACATCAACAATTGATTAAAAGCTGGTTCGATTCTAATTCTGCTTCTGATAGGAATTTTGAAGTAGGCAATCTCGTCTTAAAATGGGACAAACCACACGAAGGAAATGGTGAGCATACCAAATTTCAAAACTTATGGCTTGGACCATTTTTAATTGCTGAAAAGTTGGGTCCTAGTTCCTTTCGATTGCAGAATCTTGAAGGGCAGCTTGACACCTATCCGGTGAATGGCCAAGCCCTGAAAAGATACTTTACTTGATAACTACCCTTGTATATTATGTATACATTTTTTCTTTTGTTCGCACTTTCATTTGCTTTCTGTTTTTGACTTTGATTTGAATTTATCAGTTTCTGTTTTCTTTGAAATTTACATACCTGTACACTGATCTATTCAGACAAAGACGATAGAAAATTTCTTCGCTGAAATAACTTCTGAAAAATTTGTACAAACATCAATGATATATTGCTGAAATTGATATCTATGTTGGAAAAATTTTGTTGTTTGAAAGAAGTTTACTGATTTCAGTCTCTGAGCAAAGTTTGTCATGATCATCTATTATCTTTTTACCCTGTCCCTTTTCCGTAAAGGAATGACTCAAAAACTGTCTCCCTGTCATAGGAAGTTTTTTTGTAAATAAAACATCTCTGGAGCTAAATAAAGGACAATTCTAAATTTTTTTGATGAGGTCTTAAAAAATATGCTAAAATATCAAGATTTTTAGCGTCACCCCGCTCAACTATACCTATAAAAGAAAAACAAAATAAAATTATTAATAAGAGTTGTGGGAAGTGCTTGTAAACCCGCCGGGATACTGAACAGGTCTGCTGGCAGCGGGTAAATGCATGCATGGCGCCAAGACAACTTCGTCGGGGTATTGAACAGGCCCGCTGGCAGCGGAGCAATGTCGGGTACATGAAAATCTACAAAAAATATAAGAAAACTCTTTAATGTCCTTTATGCTGATCCAGAACTTCTTGACAGGATACAGATGTCAGAGTGGGTTAAATGGCAAACCTGTCGAGGCTATGGACGCCTGCTGGCAGCAGTGGCCATGCGAACAATATTGAAGATTTTATCTTTAATATCGTGACTTGCTAATCTTAAGATTGTTATTGGTTTTAATCTTTTGGAACACTGCTGGAAAAAATGGTTTATGATGATGTTTGTACGATTTTCTGGTTGTTATTTTTGAGTCGGAATTATCTTTACTGTCTTAATTTGAATTTGTACCTTTTGCAGAGATAACTGCTTCTTCCAGTGTGTCGCCATTGTTGGCAGCCAATTCACCTTTTTTATGATCCTATAAGCTGCCTACACCTATGTCTTGAAAAGATCAAGTTGTTCGTCGCATTTTTCAAATAGACGACATTTTCATTTCTTGCGACATTTACACATTTGTCTTCGTTAAGTTTTCACGACTGTAAGCGTGAAAACTTCTCCTTACGAGGTCACATTTCGATCACTATCTGAACTGTCATGATCTCTTTATCGATATGCCTACTACACTTACCTTTTGTTTATCGTTATGTGGCTGGAAGGACTTTCAAACTGTGCTCATTGGACATTCTTATATTGATTGCATAACTTGATTTTATTGAGTTTGTAAGGCATTCAGCATTTGGATTTACACTTTATATGACTTGCCTGGTCATTGATTCTATGGAAATACATAGGGGTTATGATTAAATTATATATATATATGATATGATCCTTATGATAATCTTTTCATAACTTATTGGCTTGTCAACTATATGAATATCGTTTTGGCACCTTGGTTAAACTTTTGATTATATACATTGGCGCATAGTTGATTTTGGGTTTTGATTTATACGTAGGATGTTGAACACCATGGCATAACGTTTGCGTGTATTAACATACACATTTGATTTCATTGATTGTACACATGGCTTAATGGTTGAACTATTATTATGGAGTGAACAACTATGAAATTTGGCGGTTGTACTTGGATAATGAATATTATGCATGGCAGACTCCACCACCTTCGCATGCGCGCATTAATGCTTACCCCTTTTGCTCGTTCATTGCTGTTGGTTCGGGTAGCTCTGTTACTGTGTGTGTTGGTGAATTTGAACCCTTCCCTTACCATGCATTCGGCTCCATGGCCTCAGTTGTGTGAGTTGAAACCAATGGCAGTCAAGCCATGTTAATGTTTGACAATGCCCGCCAAGATTTGGCAGACAGTGGATGGCTTACCTTCGTGAAACATTTTGAGGGTTTTAACCTTTGCGTAGCTCGACAGTTTGCCATCACCTTCGATGGATGTCGAGCCAAGGTCGGCGATATACAGTTGGAGATTGATGAACAGTTCATCAACTTGGCTACGGGGTTAGCTCCTTCGGGACAACGTTGGTTTAAGAATTGGAAGGTCGAGGAAGTGCCATGGACACTGCTGTTTCAATCTCGCAAAGTCACCTCTTGTGACAAAGGTATGCCCGTATCTATGCTCAAACCACGTTGGCACGATTTATTGATGATAATCAAACATTTCGTGACCTGTGAAGGTCGATACGGACTTGTGTTCCTCCACCACCTGCGTTTGCTTATGGTTTTTATGGGATACTCTCTCAATATGCCCTATTATTTGCATCGTAGCCTGTTTAAAATGTCGAGGAAGTTCAAAAGGCACCAGGCTGACAGTAGCCTGTTTCATTATGGGCTTGTTAAGCTTATCGTTGTCTATCATTTGAGTTTGCGAAGGGATAGCTGGAGAATTTTCATTGCTCGAAATGGTTTCGAGGATCTGAACCCTACACAGGTTGACAAACCTGTGGTGAGTGAGGTCAAGGCTGTACCCCCGGTGCCCTACCATGTCTTGCTGCCTAAACCCTCGGTCGACCCTCCTATCGACTTACCCCACACTGTGACTAAGAGTGTTGATACTATTAAGCATGTGACAAAAAAGTCCAAGGCAAACCTTACTGCTAACGATAAGGGTAAAAAGAATGCATGTTTGATTTCACGGATGGCAAGGAACAAGCCAAAACCCCCTATCGAGCCAAACCCTATCGTCTTGAGTGAGGACTCCGATTCGGAAGTGGATCATTTCTTGGCTAGCGAGTACCCCTATTCGAAAGGTTTGTGTCATGAACTCCATTATGAATTTGTATCAAGCCTACCCCCCTGCCTAAAGGACGACCCTAACTACCCGGGTATTAAAGTGCCTTGTGAAACCCTCGATCATTTGGCCAAACCCTCGCCTGCTCTGTCTAAAACCACACAGTCACCCTGTGATCAATGCAATTCATGGTTAGAGCGATATTATGTTGATGTTCCGATACTCCAATCAAGGATTCAATCATTGGAAGACTAGATTGCAGTCCTAACCAGTCAAAAGTCCAAGCTCCAAACGACAGATAAAAATCAAAAGACGACCGGCTCCATCCTGTTCAAAAACGTGGAATCAGCCACGACTGTTGTAAATTCCAAGTTGGTATAAGCAATGCAACCTCGTCGCTACACAGGTATGGTTCTCACATCGCCTTGTTTTGTAAATAATCTAGTTTGCTATAATGATTTTGATTCAACTTTTAAATAGTTTGATCACTTATTCAAATGCCTATATCATTCGGTGATCATCCTGTACATGGCTTTGTTTTGATTAAAATAGAAAGTGTTTCGATTCGATATATGATTTGCTCATAGATTTTTTATGGTTATTCGTTTGGATTTCATTTGCTAAGCTTGTCTGAGAGAAGTAACGAATTAATGGTGTGTTTTCAATACAATTCGTTTTGTATTCACCTCTCACGAGAAGTTCCATACTCTATTTAGAATACGATTACCCTTGGATTCGATCTCGTATGATTCGTATGCTTTGTTTGACAAATAATTTCGGGAGTGTAGTTGTTTTTTTTTATTTTTACAGAAACGTTTATAGATTATATTAATGGGGTGGACTAGCTACAGATTCGATTACAAAATGGCCTCGAATTTCTTCGGACCTGCCTTTCTGAACCATTCTACTTCTATAGCTATAGACTTGTGAACTGAACTAGTTCCTGTATGCCTTCTAAATGAACTGGATTAAATTTAAATGCTGAAACTCCAGTGACTATTTCAGCATATGTCTCAATGTTGTTTCAGCTTATGTCTCAGCACTGTTTCAGCATTACAGCGGTGTTTCAGCATCTATTCCAGCACTGTTTCAGCATATGTTCTAGCACTGTGTTTCAGCATATGTTACAACACTGTTTCAACATTTGTTACAATGGTGTTTCAGCATCTATTACAATGGTGTTTCAGCCTATGTCTCAACACTGTTTTATCATTTGTTACAGCGGAGTTTCAGCATCTGTTCCAGCACTTTTTCAGCATATGTTCCAGCATTGTGTTTCGGCATCTGTTACAGCACTGTTTCAGCATATGTTCCAGCATGGTCCCTTTACATCGGTTCTGAATTTCGCAGGGCAGAGACAGGAAATATTATAATTTTGGCTGCCACATGGCCCTGTCCTTATTCTAGCGCTTCTCTGCACAAGACTTCTCTCACCTGCCTCATACCTTCACGTCTGCACTTTGGAATCCTCCCTGGCAAATTTCAGACTTTTGCATTTTTTGACAGAAAAACTCCAGTCGATTCCTTCTCCCCAGATTCTAAGGGATTGGTTCATGATTTTCAACTCCATTTACGTTGATGACTCCCTTGCCCAGGGAGGTGCCTCTGTTCGCTTCGTGGTCTGCCAACTGATTAAGATGCCTTAGGACATGGTATAACTTCACCTCTTCAAAATCTTTCATCTGAACTAGAACCTTCCTATAATAGTTATCCAAGCCCACGTTTTTGGGAGCCTTCCTTTGATTGAGAGCATGGATAAAGATTCTAGAGTCCCCTATGACAACCAACTTCGAAATTGATAACCTTCTGGCATGAGCCAGCCCCTGCCAGATTGCTAAAATTTCAGCTGTGTTATTGGTGTTCAGACCCAGCCCCTAGGAAAAGTTGAGCACAATTTTCCCTGAGCTATCGAGTAGGACCCCTCCACTTCCCGCGGGACCGGGATTCCCTTTTGAGGCCCCATCCACCTACATGATATGCTTCTCCAAATAAGATCTCCACTTTAATAACTCTTGTTCCTCCAGCCTAATTTCCCAAGGGGAATAGTGTTTGGAAAATTGCTTGGTTCTGGTCAGGAGGGAGGGATCAAGCTCAAGGAACCAGACATACTCATCTTTGTTAGGGTTTACTTCATTGGTGATATTAGTTTTTGAGGCTATCAGATCACCCAGAATCGCTTTCACTTTGAGTGCAGTTTGGGCCGACGTCCCTGCTATTTCCCTGAATATCCTGTTGTTTTGCTCCAGCCACAGTTTCCAACAGACTACTTTCGGCACCCACATCCAGCAATGCTTTAGCAGGCTCAAATTGGTAAAAGAGAAGGGAGCCAAATCGACCCAGGAGGAAAACAAAGAGGTAACTGAAGAAGGCAGGGGTACATTCAACTGGCCAAGAATGAGATTCCAAAGTTCCAGAGCAAAGGGACAGAGGAGGAAGAGGTGGACAGAGGTTTCAACATGACAAGCACAGAAAGGGCATCGAGAGGGCCCTTCCCAGCCTCTTTTTGAGAGGTTTTCCAATGTAAGGATACTGTTGTGTAGAAGGGACCAACAGAAGAGATCTAATTTGGGAAGGTTGGGAAGGAGCCAGAGATTTCTCCACACCGAGGGATCAGGGGCTACCCAGGGGATAGCTTGCAGGGATGCATAACTAGCTACAGAAGAGTAACTTCCAGACGAAGAGCCCCAACCTCTTTTGTCCTTCTTCCTGGCCGAGGAGGGGGAGCACCCTTGAAGAGCATCCAGGAGGGTTCGAGCTTCAGTTTCTAAGTGCTGCGGTTAGTCCCCCAAATCCCACTTAAGCCAAGAGCCGTCCTGGTTCCAAGCTGAAAGGTCCCACAGGGTGACTTTGCTAAAGGAGTGGAGCCAACTCTTGATGTTTTCCATCCCTTCCGAAAAACTTAAAGGGGTCTGTCCTAAGATAGAGTCTTCCCAAAACTTGATTTTTYTGYCGTTYCCCRRGATCCAAWAAAAKMTTTGAGGTGATCAAGTCAAGAGCCYTAAGGYAGAGAGAAAGGATGGGAGAGCCTTTTCTAGTCAAGGGGGGGCGATCGAGGCACCTTTCTTTGTGACCACAGAAATATTTAAGCCTTAGAGCTTTGGAGCTCCAAGTGGTTTTACCTCTTATCATCTTCCAGAGAATCTTACCTCCCATGGCCAGATTATGAGTGGCCACATCTCTTACTTGCAGCCCACCTTCCATCCTGGGGGATTTAAATTTATCCCAGCTGACTAGGTGCATTTTTTCCCCCTCATTCCTTCCCCCTTCCCAAAGAATTTTTCTCAAGATGTTGTCTAAGTCTCTCGCAAATCCTCTCGGGGCAAGGAGAATGGAGGCCTGATAGACAGGAAGAGAGGTGAGGACATAATTTATGAGGATTAACTTCCCTACTTTGTTCATCCAGGTTTCTCCCCAGGCCAAGATCCTGGATTTCATCTTGTCCAACAGAGGTAGCCACAGGTTACTTCTGTGGGTAGTTTTGACTAGCGAGATTCCAGGATATTTAATGGACTCCCATGTTGAAGTTCCTTCCATTTCCAGCACCCTGGAAATACCAATCATTTCTATAGGAGGGCAGTTCCAGCCATAAATTTTACTCTTCCTCAAACTGATTTCGCTGCCTTAAATTTCAGTGTAGTCATCCAATTATTTCTTGAGTGCTCTTGCGGCGGACAGGTTGGCTTGGACCAGAAGGAGCGTATCATCGACAAATTGAGCATGGTTAATTCTCTCAACTCTAGGAGAAATTGAGAGGCCAATTAAGGTGCGATGCTGCATAATTTTATTCAGCTGAAAACTTAGCACATACGCTTGTATGGCATAGAGCAGGGGGGACAAGGGGTAGCCCTGTCTAAGTACCCTTGAGGCTTGGAAAAATTCAGTCAGTCTGCCATTGACCAGGGGGGCGATCCACGGCTCCGCTATACAGGCCCGGATCTAGTGAACCAAATGTGGGTGAAATCCCATCTTGATCATCACAGCAAAAAGGAAATTCAGCCTGACTCTGTCAAAGGCATTCGCCAGATCCAGCTTGACTAACATTCCTTTCTCCTTCCTTTGAAAGCTTGAGTGGATAGCCTCTTGCACAAGGATAATATTGTTCTGGATTTGTCTCCCCTGGATGAAGCCCCCCTGGTTCTCCTGGATGATCCTGGGGAGGACTTTTTTTTATCCTGTTTGCTATTACTTTGGTGATGATTTTGTACCCCAAATTGCAAAGCGAAATAGGGCAGAATCTTGAGAAGCTTTGGGCACCTTTCTCTTTGGGGATTAAAGCTAGAAAGGAGGAGTTGGTGCTCCCTCCAATTTTTCTACAGTTCTGAGAGTTCCTCACCATTCTGACTAGATCTTTTTGGATGATATCCTAGCAGGCTATATAGAACCTGGCCATGAATCCATTAGGCCCGGGGGCTTTATCCAGGTTCATATCTTGGAGAGATTTGCTGATCTCTTCAGTCATGATAGGGGTTGTCAGCCAATGGTTGTCATCTTCATTTATCAGCTTGGGGACCACCGTGAGAGGGTAGAGATCCGGTCTAGTAGGGGCCTCCATCTCTTCAGTAAACATATTTTTATAGAAGGAGTGGGCTGCACGTTTGATCTCCTCAAATTTTTTGTAGGTTTGTCCTTGAAATTGGATCTCTCTGATTGAGTTATGATTTTTCTGGGATTCTTCCTACTTGTGGAAGAAAGAGGTATTTTTGTCTCCTGCTTGGAGCCATAGACTTCTCGACTTTACTCGCCAGCACTCTTCCTCTCTTCTAAGAGCTTTGTGAATCTTCTTTTGCAGCTCCAACTCGTTGTTCATCATCGCTGGGGTGATCGGGGCAGACTCCATATGACGTTGGTAATTCTCCAGGTCCCTTTGTTCTTTTTTCCTTTCTTGCAAAGGGGAGGGTAGGTTCTTTGCCCAGATTTTGAGATCCACTTTGAGCCTTCTCAGTTTCTCTTCCCAAATGAAGAAAGGTGATCCCGACACACTCTTCTTTTAGGACTCCGATACCAGCTCGAGGAAGCCGTCCGAGGAGACCCATAGAGGGCTGAAGCGAAAGGGGATCGGGCCCAAATTTTCCCCAGAGATCAGGGAAAGGAAGATGGGCTTGTGATCCGAGGTGCAAGCTTGCAGGATTTCAAACGAGGCGAAAAGGCCAAGGGTTAAAAAGGAAGAGTGAACCAGGAAGCGGTCTAAGCGGGCTGCAATGTGCCCCAATCCCACTCTTTTGTTGTTCCAGGTGAAATTTCCTTTTCTGGGTTTGATGTCCTCCAGATCCCAATCCAACATAATGTCTTCAACCCACTCCCGTGCAGGGTCTCTTACGGGTGTTCCTCCTTTTTTTCCAGAGAGGGCTAGGGTGACATTCAGATCTCCAGCAAGAATAAGATTCTCATGATGGTTAGTAGAAATGAAATTATTCAGAGATTCCCAACAATCTTTTTTTTCCGATAAAAGAACTGGAGCATAAATATTAAAGAGGCTAACCTGATGTCCCGATTCGCGGTGCAACAACTTCGTGAAAAACCAATGGATGGTGTTATGTTCTTCGATCAGGTCTAGCATTGAGGAGTTCCAGAAGGTGGCTAGACCTCCTGAAGCTCCCCTGGCACTAGCGGCTCTACCTGCTCCTTTTTTCCAGAAATTTTTACTAGCCTGGATGGTCTCAGGCTCCTCCATCTTCATCTCCTAGATCAGAAGTACATCCGGGGAAGTCATTCTGACTAGATATTTGACAGCTTCTTCTTTTAGTTTACTTCCCAACCCTCTGCAGTTCCAGGAGACGTAAATCATTAGGAACCAGAGGGGGGGGGGGGTGGATCCTTTCGAAGCCTTGCCTTTTTTTGAGGATCTGGTTTCTATCATAGCTGGGATGGTATGTTGAACTCCTGCAGTGACGTCCCTGTAATATTTCTCCTCCCTTTTTTTCCTCTCTAGTTTCCTTCCTCTAGGGGCCTTCTCAGGGGTTCCAACAGAACTGCTGGTCTCTGTGGCCCCCTCATCTGTATCTGCGCCCGTTTCAGAGTCTAAAGGGATGTGCTCCTCATTCGACTTCATGGATTAATCTGCTAGAGGGGTTTCATTGACCGGAATTGGATTTTCTGGGGCTGGCGGGGACTGAGTGACTATAACGATTGGTTTTTTCAAGGTTTCCTTTGGCTTGTTAGCCCCTTCTTTAAGAGGTTCCTTCTGAGGGTTTGGATTTGAAGATGATGGTTGGCTCGCCTGCTCTGGCCTTGGATCTTTGAATTTAGGACCTGGTTTTCTTTTCTTGACCTTTTGCCAGCCCTCAACATCTTCCTTTTCTGGGCTTTGGTTCTTTGGGCAATTCCTCTGGAAGTGTCTGTGCTCTTGACAGGATTTGCACTTGAAGGGAAGGTGTTCATAATCAAGTTTCTGGTAGTGAGACCAGTTGCCCACAGTAAGCTTCACCGCCTCCGAGAGCCCTACCTCAAGATCCACTTCAACACATATCCTAGCGCAGTTGTAGATGGACTTGTTGTCGGCCTTATCAATGAATTTCCCTATTCCATTCCCTATCTTTTGCAGAGCTTCATAGTTCCAGCAGTGAACCGACAAGTTGGGGAGCCTGACCCATACAGGTACCTCCTTTGGCAGTTCCATCATGGGATCGAAGTCTGGGGTCCAGCGGTTCAGATAGAGCCCCTAGGTTCCCATAAAATATGGTCCATTTCTGAAAATGAGGTCCTTTCCTTCCTTGTTTATAAACTCGAAGAGAAAAAATCCACTGCTCAAAGGGTAGCAGGTAACTCCTTGCTTAAGGAGGGGCTTCCAGTTCCTTTGGACCCAAGCTTCGGTTGTTTTTGCTGAGGGCCAAAGTCCCATAAACTGGCCTACCAGCCCTCTCTCAGAGAGAGCCAGGGCTATCTTGATCGCTTGCGTCTCTGGGAGGGCTATTTCTGGGATTTCATCTAGCTTTTTTTATGAATTTTGGAACCGTAGAAGGGATCTTGCGCTTGCCTCCGTTGGCAATCAACTTCCTGAACGCATCCTCTTCCGAACTCGGAGGGGGAGGGGTCGAATCCCCACCCCCTAGGGTGGCCATGGTCGGATATGGCTACAAAAACAGACCCTGGGCGCTCTCCATGAAGTCTTATAGCGCATAAGAGGAATATTTCTTGAAAGGACCTAGAGGTAGGTACATCAGATCGATATATACTTCCATTAATATATTACTATATAAAAAAGGTGCGAGTGTAGTTGTTACAATGTGCTCTGTCATACGATTTTCCAAATCATGAATACTACTCTGTTTGATTTAAATTTGGAAATAACTACTCTGTTTTTATAAAAACAATGGTCTCATTAAACCTGTGCAATTACGCCCGAGACATAAAACGATTATGATTTGCAACAAATATGCTAAACTCAGCCGATTAATTCGCTCGTTTCGACTGCTGTTTGGTTTTATTTTAAATGTGTAAAAAGGAATTGGTCAAACCCAGTTGTAATTCGTTTGATTGGAACGATTTTGGTAAAGGAAAATCAATCTTATTTGCTCACTGTGCAATGATAAACGATCGATAACAAATTCTGTTTGATTGATCCTGTTACGATTTTGGTTATGTGTCGGTTATGGTTTGGATTCGTTCACAGCCTAAATCGCTTGCTATACAGTTATCGTGATAATCCTGCTCGATTCACAAGTGTAACAAAGTGTTTGCGATTTGATTCATTTTCAATTAAATGTTAAAATGATTTCATAACTGATGGATTCGATTTGATTGAGAAACGATTACGATGCTGTTACATATGATTTCATTTACCCGACTTATGATGATGATCGAAACAGAGTATTGCTATCTTTATATTCTGTTAAATAATGTGGATCCCGTTGGTATAATTCTTTCAAACTAAATGATTCATTTTCAGATAGTCCTTGGATGAAGATTAAATTTAATTCTTTAAAAAGATTTGAATTAATCTAAATTCTGATTCTATATCTTATTTTAGACTAGCTACAGAATCAGATGATTCTGTAGCTAGTCTATAGAATTTATTTTTTATCATTTTATTAATAAAAGAATCTTCTAACTTGTCTATTTTGGATCTTTTTCAGGTGAATTCGAAATTACATGGGATTTGATGGACAGTTGAGAGGATATTTGAAATATTTTGGTTTCATTTTAATCTCCTAGTTAGTTGATCTTGGGAATATCTTCCCAGATTATGTAAACAGTTTGATAACTTCCACAGGGAGGTTTTACCCTGTGGAAAAACTTATAAATACTTATTATGTTTTGTAATAATCATCCTCATTCGTGGGAGAACAAGGATATGAAATTTTAATACAGACTGAGACAGAATTTGATGTTCTGCTACAACTTTAGCTTTTCATAATATCAATATTTTGTTTCATGTTTATGTGTATCAATTTGCATTTGGTTAATGACTACTTTACCTATCTTAGTATTTTGCAAATGATATGATTTAATCAATATAATCCATATCTGATTTCTTCCAGTATTTAAAAAGACATAGCAATTACTTGATTCAGTTTGTGAACGACAGATTTCTCTTCTTCATCAATTGAATTATTAAGTATAAGTTTTTGCATAACAGGTTTACCTAATTGCAAAGATTTATAAATCTTATAATTGTTATGAGTTTTTATGTCTTGTTTGTCCTGTAAATAAACTCAAAGAGCATTGCAGCTATCATTTACGAGAAGCTTCTGGATTATTCGGTGCGAGTTTCCTTCCTCCGACCAGCTTCAAAGTCATCATACACAGGACAAATCTGGAGCGTTTCCAGGTCAGTTTGCTATTTGTTTGCTTAGTGTATTTATTAGTAGTTTAGTTTAGGTATAAGTTTAGTTAGATTTATATTAGAATTAGTATATTAGATCGTTTAATTTCAGTAAGTTTTATTTCTTGTTCATAAAATCAGAAAAATCACAAAAATATCTGTCTCTGTCTTAGGGCAGAAAGCAATTGAGTTTTTCAGGTTTTATTTAAATCTGTATTTTGTAGATATTGTATATTTTGTGAATAAGTTATATTTCAGTTAGTAGTTTGTATATATAGAAATAGTAGATTAGTTAGTTTGTTTAATAGTTAGTTTTAATTAGATTAGTTAGATTAGTTCGTTTTATTTATTGTTAGTTAGTTTAGTTTGTTTTATTTAGTTTTAGTTAGATTAGCTAGTTTAGATTAGTTTTTTTTTTTTTCTTAGGACCTTATATCGGCTAACGGAGCCGCTAAACCCGTCAGGGTGGTTCATTCCAAACGGCTTGGGTTATTAGACAACCCTGGACCGGTTCCACTCTCTCAGTTGACGGACGACCAATTTTTCCTGTCAACAGTTCTCCTTCGTAGTCCTGGAGGATTTTTTCCACAGGAAAAGAAAGATGAGTAGGAAAGATAGCCTCAACCCTACAAACAAGATGAAAAGGGGAAACACCAAGTGACCTTTTTGTTGTGACTCTGTCAGCCCATAATGCAAATTTCAGCTTTGAGTCCCAAGCTTTCTTGTTGTCTTCTAACATTTTTTTGATGATCTTTATGAGGCTTTTGTTAGAGGATTCAACTAAGCCATTACCTTGGGGGTAGTAGGGAGTAGAATGGATTAATTTAATCCCATACTGTTTACAAAAAATGATTAATGGTTCAACTTTGAAGGAGGCAACAATGTCAGTAACAATCCTACTTGGATAACCAAATCTGGACATCATGTCTTCAAGGAAGCTAATGATTACCTTATGGGAGACACTTCTTGTAGGGATGGCTTCTATCCATTTGGTGAAATAATCAGTGGTAGTCAAAATCCATCCGTGCTGACCACTTGAGGCTGTGTGGATCTCTCCAATGAAGTCAAGACCCCACTGTTGAAAAGGTCCATAAACCATTACAAGATTCAAAGGCAAAGATTTAAGCTGTTGTTTTCCAGAAAATTTTTGGCATTGACACAAGCCCTAATATTTGCACAAACATCAGTAAAAAGGTTGGGCCATAAATACCCAACTCTAAGGATCTTATAAGCTGTGTTCCTCCAGAAATGATGCCCCCCACACAAGCTGTCATGAAAATCAGTCATGGCTTTTTGGGCCTCTTGTGGATCTAAACATCTCAATAGAAATCCCATAAGATCTTTCCAATACAAAACTGCCCAATGAGGCAATATTTGATTTCTTTGAGTTTCAAATCCCTCGCCTTGTTCTTGTCCAAGCCACCATGAGGTCGCAACTTCTGCAGAAAATATATGATGTCTTTATACCAAGTTCATTATGCCAACCTGGGGCTGTCATGAGAGCCTTTATAAACAATCTCAGCTTGCTGATTTTATGAGTTTATGTTCATAAAATTAACTCCTAAAGCCTTTTAGTTTGATTCAACCAAAACCTGGATAAACCTTGACCTTTCACCAATTTAGTGGGATTTATTTCAAGGTCAAATTCCATAATTTTAGTAATCGATTTGCTTCTCTTCCCATCTATGTCAGGTTGGATCAATATCTCTTTCACTGAAGCCGAGGGGATATATGAAACAATATTTGAATGAAAAACATATACTCTTAAAGCCTTGAGGGATTTGACCAAAGCATATGCATGCTTCTCCATGATATCATACCTCATTTATGCATCCCTCAATGGTTTTCTAAAAAAGGAAATATGCTACTCGAACCCCTTTGTATTTTTCTGTAGCAAAACAACAACCAATGTGTCAAAAGAGGAAAAGGAAAATATCATAAATTCCTTAGAATAGTTAGGGATAATGAGAACATGTGCTTCATTCAAAGCCCTTTTGATTTGGCCGAAAGAATCTCAAGCTTCAGAAATCCATTTCACTTCGTTTCCTTTTCTAAGCATGGCTATAATGTGCTTAACCAACTCAACAAAATTAGAAATGAATATTCTCAGAAAATTGATTTTACCCAAGAAAGGTTGAACTTTTTTCTTATATCTGAGAAAAGATAAGGCCTGGATGGCCTCTACCCTACTCGGATCAATTCTTACCCCTTCAGCTGACACAATATGCCCCAAAAATTTCCCCTCCTTCATAGAAAACAAATATTTCTTAGGATTGAGAGGGAGACCAAACCTTCTGCACTTCAGGAAGACTTTCTTCAGATGATGACAATGCTCTTTAATAGACCTTGAGAATATTGTAATATCATCCAAATAGATGACTACAAATTTATCCTTTTCCTCAACAAAGGCAATGTCCATGGCTCACTGGAAGGTTGCTCCCGCATTCATCAATCCAAAGGGAATTTTAGCATACATGAATGTGCCCCAAGGAGTAATGAATTTTGTCTTTTCTATGTCTTCAGGGAGGACAAAGATCTGATTGTATTTAGAAAATCCATCAATCATGGACATCCTAGATGAACTTGTCACTCTCTGCAAAATGTGCTCCATCTTTGGCAAGGGGTAGTTATCCTTTTTGGAGCTCCTGTTCAAATTCCTGAAATATACACATAATCTAATTTCCTCATTTTTCTTCCTCACAGGCACCAAATTAGCCACCCACTCTAAATATCTCAAAGGAATGATGATCTGGGCATCCAACAAATTTTTCACTTCTTTTTCCATAATAGGCAGTACCATGGGATTTATTTGTCTGAGTTTCTGCTTGAAAGGTTTGGCCTCTTCTTTCAAAGGGATCTTATGCTCAATGATGCTGGTGTCATATGTCCTTAAATCTTCATATTTCCATGCAAACACACCAACAAACTCCTTCAAAATCTTGGCATACTCAACCCTTTGTTCCTTTGATAAAATGCTAGACAATTTGACATACTTTGGATCCTCTTTTGTCCCCAAATTTCATTCAGTCACATCAGCATATTCAGTTGAACCTTTAACCTTTGCATCAACATCACTTATGTAAAACAATCTCTCCAAGGGGACAAGTCCCTTTGGAATATGGTTACTTGGCAACTGAAGAAGAAATATATCCCAGAGGAGATGTTAGTTCATCTTGAAAACAAGTACAATAAGCATTTATATCAGTAGTACTCACATGCTACCAAGTATTCATTGTATCTAGTAGTAATTAAGCCTTTCAAAGATTGTTGTCACAATTATAGTGTTTACTTGTAATGTAGCAATTTTCAAACTTGATATGTGCAAATTGGAAACTTATCAATTTGATCAATCAAACCTAGAACATGGAGTCCTTTCTTCAAGAATGAGTGTTGTTTCTTCCGAGTCTCCTTCACTCAAGATGACAAGTATTATCTACAACCCATCCCCTATGCTAAGACAATATACTTTCTTGACAAAAATATGAGTTAGGGAATATAATGAAAATAAAATCTAAAAAAATCAACCTTAATTAATCTAATATTTTGACTAAATTCAACTTATATTTTAACTTTGATGAGAGGTTTGAATTCAACAAATCAAAATACAACTGGATGCTCATAAGATCACAATAATTCCATAACAACTAGAGGCATACCAAAACAACAAAACCCGGAGTGCATTGTTCCTCTGAATGTGTTAGATATGATATCCCTATGGATCTACGATTTTTGCTTGGAAAAAATCCCTATATTGAGTGTTTTTGCAGGAGAAGGGATCTTTTGTCCAAGAAAAAATCGTAGATCCATAGGGATATCATATCCAACACATTTAGAGGAACAATGCACTCCAGGTTTTATTGTTTTGGTATGCCTCTAGTTGTTATGGCATTATTGTGATCCTATGAGAATCTAGTTGTATTTTGATTTGTTGAATTCAAACCTCTCGTCAAAGTTAAAATATAAGTTGAATTTAGTCAAAATATTAGATTGATTAAGGTTGCGTTTTTTAGATTTTATTTGCACGATATTCCCTAACTCATATTTTTGTCAAGAAAGTATATTGTCTTAGCATAGGGGACAAGTTGGAGAGAATACTTGTCATCTTGAGTGAAGGAGACTCGGAAGAAACAACACTCATTCTTGAAGAAAGGACTCCAGGTTCCAAGTTTGATTGATCAAATTGATAAGTTTCCAATTTGCACATATCAAGTTTGAAAATTGCTACATTACAAGTAAACACTATAGTTGTGACAACAATCTTTGAAAGGCTTTATTACTGCTAGATATAATGAATACTTGGTAGCATATGAGTACTATTGATATAAATGCTTATTGTACTTGTTTTCAAGATGAACTAACATCTCCTCTAGGATATATTTCTTTCTCTCAACAGGAGGAAAAACTTAGGGTCAAAAGCGTTGGCATAATTAATCTTAGCAGAGGTTTCTGTAGGCTTTATTTCCATGGGAATCTTATTGTACATTTTATTAAATCTCTTTGAGAAGTATGAAACAAATTCCCCCTCTCCTCTCTTAAGTGACCCAAATTATGTAATATAAAAGGAAATCCTTTTTATCCCCCCAATGTCTTAAGAATGAATCAGCCAGAGCCTCAATCCCATCAATAGATCCAGGAGTTAATCCTCTGAACCATTTCCTAGCCTTGCCATCAAGGCTCTGTACAAAAATTCTCATCCACACATCTTCATTTGCAATTTTTTGATTACCTGCATAACTATAAAAAGATGAAAGGTGTTCTTCTGAATTTATGTCTTCATCCCTTGTTAACTTGGGCATGTACTTAAGGTAGTCTCTAGCTGGGAGATCATTCATAGGCTGATGTAAAACAAGAGGGGCATATCTAACAACCACTATGGCATCCGTTTTGTTTCTAGGAGGATTAACACCTGCCATTGGGATGCAAATTGTAGGAGAACCAGGGGGAGATGGAGTTTGGATAGGTAAGATTGGAGTTGTATTTCTAGGGGAAAAGGGAAACAATTGAGTTTTTGAGGAGAATAATATGGGGTTCAAAGGAAAAGAAGTTTCCCCCTCTTTATATAAAACAACTTCGATAGGAGGAGGAGTAAGAAAACCCAAAGTGGGAAAATCTTCTAAGATCCTGGGTCTAAACCACTTTACAATATCAGGGGAAACAAGATTTTCAAAACTTTCTCTTTCAAAATGCAAGCTAGAAGGGGGGAATTCAATAGGAAAGATTTCAAAATCTAAACTTTTGGAAACTCCAATAGATGTTATAAAAGAAGAATTAGATGCAACTACTGGAGTTTTAAAAGAAGAATCCGGTAAATTACCAGAATTGCCTGGTACATCTGTTGAAATCCCTTCTTGAGAGGTCTTTCCTTTCTTGATAATTATTTTTGGGTCAGCTTCAGGTGTTTCCATAGGCAGTTGTGGAGTAGACCTTGCATGTCTTCCTTTGGGAGCCACAACTGAAACAATGGAGTCGCCAGGTGCAGGTTGCAATCTTCAAAGTACTGATTTCTGATGCAGCTTCAGAGTCATAATTTCTTTGTCGTTCAATACCAGGGAGAAGTATTCAATTCGTTCCCCAACATTGATGCCATGAATGTTAGCACTAAGAGTCACCCTCAGATTTCAAGAGGATAAGCCCAATACCCATCATAATGTTTGGTGGAGGTTGGTTTTATGAGTGGAGGTTAAATGGACAAAGCTCAATACAAGAATGATTTAACACAGAAACTGGACATAAAATGCATAGGGAAATGAGGTCCTCATCAACTTAAGTCAGTGGTTTGATTTTAAAGGTGAGAAGAAGGAAGACTTAGTGAGAAAGGTGGACAAGTTTTCCATGGGCATCCGACTTTCAAGAAGCTTGGTGAAGAAAAACTCAAGCTCAAGATCACTCTTGAACTCAAGTTTTAGACACTGAAATATGTCATAGTAACATAATAATCAAACCTACATTATCATATGACTACAAAACTTTGTCTAGATCCTCCATGAACGAGCATTTTAACATAAGAGGAAATAAGATAACAAAGGGAAAGTACTGGAAGATGTCACTGCTGGATTATAGTCAAAATACAACCACAACCCTCGACTGGATCCTCCATGCCTGAGTGTTTCAGCAAAGTTTACACAAGAAGATGAAAGGAACTGACTTATATTAATTGAAAAGTCTCAAATCATATACATAACCAGAGAACAACTCTGGCATCGAAAATTACATAGTAGGGAGCTCTGCTCAACCAGTTGACGACGTTAACAAAATCTTGAATCGATCTATTTATATTCAGATTAGTACACAACTACCTGGAGTGTGATCTGGCCACCCATTCAAGGATTTATGTCTATACATCCTTCTGTCAGAATGTGCGTGCTCAGATCATCATGGGCCTGTAGGAAAAACCATCCATAGGGGTACTTCAGGCTGGTCAGACCCTCCATGCATTCTATTTATGGACCGAGCTGAGGTATCATCTACCAATCCCTCTTTTATTAATTGATCTCTCCTCGAGATCAAGGTGAGGCTTAATGCCTAGGGGGAGGCCACACGCTGCTCTTGGATTTGTCGCTATGTAAGCACGTGATTGCAGGGCCATCGCAAGAGGTTTGGATTCACACTGCTTTTGATCCTGCAATTCACCACCTTCCACCACATAGCTCTTCCACTATATCATGGTTTCAATTGTGGGACCGCTCAAGAATTTTATTGTTTGATCATGTTTCATCCTTGCAATGAAATGTGGTCATTGATTGGGTCGCGATATGCGATCTGGGCACACCTGCTACATTTAGCACCACCGCTAAAGTTTATCTGCCCACCAATTCTAGGATCCATTGAAACCACTCATGGAGATGGCGCTAATCTGGTGATTGAACAAGAACACTTCCTCGAGGATGATCTCCTACAACTGACGGGGTGACCTGACGTCACTATGCTGACATGTTGCAGATGGAGGGGTGACATGTGTCCCTAAAAAATAGGCCAAGAAATGTCCAAAAATGATTGAAATGAGTGCCATGTGTTAGTGCTAGATGGATTCCATGTGTATCTAACAGATGGGCGCCACGTGTCAGAATTGATAGGTGGAAAGTGTCTTCGGTGCTTGGAGCTCAGGGGGGAAAGCATGTATATCTTGTATAACCCCTAGAGTAATACGGGCCCATAGTGACATGGTGGCCTGAAATGAATGTTGAAGCTTGAAAACGAACCGTGATCATTGATATAAGGAGGGCACGCGACATAGATTCGTGGACTTCGAGAGAAATTAATTCGGAGGAAAATGAGAATGGGGAAGAAGAAACTCCCGAATCTTGAAGTCTTGAAGTAAATTATGACTGTCCGATCTGGAGGGACATGCGACACTTGATATGTAACTCCGGGATAAAACACTTCGGAGGAAAATGAGAGGGGAAGTCCCGAAAGGAAAAAGTCCTGAAGTCCTGAAGTAAATCATGATCGTCTGATGGAGAAGGACATGTGGCACTTGATCTGCAACTCTGGGGCTTCTGCATAGCCACTAATCCTCGTGCAATTTTGACACTTCGAATGCACATGAGCCGTTGATCTTATCATGATATATGATTTGGGAAAGCCCTGCTTTTATTGCTACGCGCCACTCTTGGATGGACCCTGCTTCCTGCTGCGAAGATCAGTGACTCACAATTACTTCAGGAGTTTAGGATTCAGGCCTTTTCACACAACTCTTTAAATCCTTCGAAGTGCCGAATTCCCGAAGTGTGATATCTGGCACCGCATGTCCTCTTGTTTTGGATGGCCGAGATTTTCTTTAGGAGTTCTGACTTCGGGCCTTCGGGATTCCTTTTCTCACTCAACTTCTGCTTGATTTCTCTTGGAGTATGAGATCTCTTGACATGTGTCCCCTATTGAAAGATCAATGACCACGAGCGATTGTGGGCTCACAACTAGCAAATACTTTAATTTCCTTTCTGATCCCTGCAATGCGAAGATGCTCATTCATAGTGAGATCAATATGCACCGTTGATCTAGAAATATCAAAGATTGTGAGCGATTGCGGGCTCACAACTTGTGGAAGCTTTAATTTGTATCTCGATCCCTACAATGCCTCCCCACCGTCGATCTCTCTTCAATGATATATGATGGTCGTGACTTAATCTTTCTGATCTGACAACTGATGTTTCTCTCGCTTAGATCTTACGGGTGAAAAATGAATCTGTTCGCCTGCCAGTATTTCAAACCCAAAAAGGGCCGCGCTTAGACGTTTCCTGTGTAGACCCCGAACTTGGATGACCTACTGCCCTTGACAACTATATGTGATAACAGGATCCAGGAATTCATCTGAGTGATAGATTGATTAATATGATGATGATGATTGACATAGCCATGACAATGAGTGGTCTGCTTTTTTTTGGGATGCCAGTAGAGGGGACGTAGAGACTTACTCTATATGGTAGGACAAGCTCGATGTTGGTCATGGATTTACATACTTAGACTTCACTGACACACCTTCGCGAGGGAAATTCAAGATGGTGGTTTCAATCCCTCCAGGGAGACCAGATTGGGGTTCTAGGAGAGGACAATGTAGACTAGGCGCATTGGTCCAATGATGATGATAAGAGTGGTGCAACATCAACATGGTGGTGCCTTTCCAGGATTAGTTTGGGACATTGGATTACATTATTTAAAAATTCAACAACTATTAGAGAGGAGAGCACCAATTTTGAATTTCTGAAGTTTACTTTTGGGAGGCTTAGGAGTGGTTGCTTGGAAGAGTGTTCTTTCGAGGAGTTGACTACGTTTATACAATTTATAATTTTCTGGATTATCAAGATTATTCAAGTGGATTCTTGTATTATCATCTCACAAACCAGTGATATGAGTAGAGGGTGCTTAACGTCATACATGCTAGTTTGGGATCCTAACAACTTTACCATCTACAAGGTTCTTATGTTCGCAAGTAGGGACTTTGTAGACAATATGTTGGGATATTTTCTGGACGATGCTTGGATGATTACATTAGGCTGGGGGTGTTGGAGTATTAGGGATTTTCCCTTTGATACTTGGAGACTAGGTGTCATGGATGCCCTATCAATTTGTGACAACATAGACTTCTTTGTGATGCTTGATTTTAGAATTGGTTTAGTTGAATTCACTGAGATACATTGGTTGGATATGATCCTCGATAGTTAGGATGATTCTTTGGGGCATTAAAAATTGTGGATACAGTGTGGTGGATGTATTTTAGGAAGGAGGATCATATATTTATGATCATAGTGGCACAACAACACCATGATGATTTCTTTCTGGTGATAACATGGGACCTTGGGATTTCAGTAGTAGACAGTTCAACAGCTGCCAAGGAGATGAGGGCCGCTTTTTGCTTTCATGAGATTGGTTCCATAGTAGAGAAGTTCCTTGATGGGTTGATCAATTTTTTGTGAGTTACCTTACCTTTTGGACATTTTCAAGAGGCCTCCTATGTCAGTACCTTACTAGACCATGCCTTGATCGAGGGATGCTTCACATCTTGTAGGATGGTTTGGGACCCTGGTATCATTTCTTGTTTTATGTTGGTTTAGTCAATGGAGTGTCAAGTCATGATGGCATTACTTGAGGACAAGCAATCTTTGGGAAGGGAGGATTTGTCATGTCCCCATTTTTTGGTTCCCCTGTTTGGTAGTGGAAATGAATGTTGTGGCTTTTCAATGAAGAAAAATGGAATCAAAAGGGGTCATTTAATGTCACTTAGTTAGGAGATGTTAGGTTTTTAAAGTGACATTAAGGAAATAAAGTAATTTTAGATTAATAAGTTACTTAAAAATTATTAAAGTGACTTCTAATCTTAAAGTGAAATTAAAAAGGGGAATGCGGCTCATATTTGATTTAGTCAAAAGGGGAATAAGGGTCATATTTTATGTATTCAAAAAAGGAAAGTTCTAGAAGGCATGGAAGAGGGATAAAAGGAGGGGTAGAGCTTCACTTTGGTATTATGATTTGATCTCTCATTTTTAGAGTGCTCTTGGAGACATCATTTTGATAGGGTTTAGCAAAACCCTTCCACCATTGCAGTTTAGTTTCGGTGGTGCAATATCCACCCCAGCTAAACAAGAGGGGAATCCATCCACGATTTCCGTTGGAGCTTCAATTTGGGGTTTTATTTCAGTTGGAGGTATATTGGCATGTGAAAAATATTTGTGAATCTTTCCAGAGGAGGATGATCTCATATTTTGTAGGTACTAGGAGGGTTTCAAGAAAGTGTGACAGGAGACATCCCTTCTCATTGAAAATGAGGGTCCCACGAGGCCCCGCTGGTCACCTAGCCTCGTCCCACGAGGACCTATGCAAATTGAAGTGGTAACTAGGAGGGTTTTGGATACATCCTCATTGGTTGAAAACAAGTGTCTTGTGATGCCTCGTTCGTCGCCCAGCTTATTCTTGCATGTTGATGTTTTTGTAGCTGTGGGAGGTATTAACCACCAAGTGTAACCTTTGTACTTAGAATAGAATATTTTGGAAGTAAGAGAATCATTAAACAGATGTGTGAACACCCTATAAGAGAAGTCGAACTAAGGAGAATAATAATAAAGAAATAGAAAACCCCAGAAAGAGAAGTCGACCCTACCATAAAAAGTCAAAGTAAATTATATTTTCTAGAAAAGACAGGTCGACCCCGTGGGAAACTTTCACTGGCATAATAAGTGTAAATAAGGTGATGCCTTAGCTCATTTACACACTCTCACATACACTCAAAAACAATGTGCAAGTCTAAGGAGGTGAAACAACAATAACTAGGGAACAACAATAGTCTAAGGAGCAGCAGTGGCAGCTAGGGTACACGTCTTTCTGGTATCTTCTTCTTGTGCACTTCTCTTGGTAAAGGTACACTTTATTGGTATTGTGTCGCTGTTGTAGGAATGGTGTTTCTGGTTAGGGTTTATCTGTTGGTTCTAGTGTGGACTTTCCATAATCATTCTATCTAAGAAAAGGTTAGTGTGCTAGGGGGTGGCATATGTGAATGCCTATGGTTTGGTGACAATGATGTGACATTGTTTATGGTTAAATGAACATACCAAAATTTTAACATGGTATTAGAGCTAGTTTCCTTCGTAACAATCTAATCACTGGAAGGATGATCCTCAGTTTCCACCATTGTCAATATTGTTGAGCACTTACTTAACCCATAAAAAATATCACCTAAGTAGGGTGCATCTTTCCCTTGGATCAGATCTCCAAAATTATGAAATTAAAAAATTAGAGTTTCCTCATAAAACCCTAGGTCTCCAGTGCCAGTTGCAGTTGCTTTGTGCTAGTTTCTTTGTGCTAGCTGCTTCGTGCCAGTTGCTTCATGCCAGTTTCTTCATGCCAGTTGAAATACTAGTTGTAGTACCAGTTGCAACACCAATTGCAGTGCCAGTTTCAACACCAGTTGCAATATCAATTGCAGTTACTCTGGTCCAGTAAAGTTTCTAATAAATCATTGAGCAACTTGTTGAAAGAATGCTAAAATTATTATTACCCTAGCACATCTCCAAATATCTTCAGATTGCAAGTGGGAGCACTTTGAAATTTTAGTGTTTGTCATTACTAACCGTTGCTGCCAGATGGTGTCATTTCCTATCGCTATTTTCCGTTGTTGTCGAAGGTATGTGCTTGTATATATTTAAACTGTATCACTATATTGAGTGTTTTTGCAGGAGAATGGATCTTTTGTCCAAGAAAAAATCATAGATCTATAGGGATCTCATATCCAACACATTCATAGGAACAATGAACTCTAGGTTTTATTGTTTTGGTATGCCTCTAGTTGTTATGGCATTATTGTGATCTTATGAGCATCTAGTTGTATTTTGATTTGTTGAATTCAAACCTCTCGTCAAAGTTAAAATATAAGCTGAATTTAGTCAAAATATTAGATTGATTAAGGTTGAGTTTTTTAGATTTTATTTTCATTATATTCCCTCACTCATATTTTTGTCAAGAAAGTATATTGTCTTAGCATAGGGGACAAGTTGGAGAGAATACTTGTCATCTTGCGTGAAGGACACTCAGAAGAAACAACACATTCTTTAATAAAGGACTCCAGGTTCCAGGTTTGACTGATCAAATTGATAAGTTTCGAATTTGCACATATCAAGTTTGAAAATTGCTACATTACAAGTAAACACTATAATTGTGACAACAATCTTTGAAAGGCTTTATTACTACTAGATACAATGAATACTTGGTAGCATGTGAGTACTATTGATATAAATGCTTATTGTACTTGTTTTCAAGATGAACTAACATCTCCTCTAGGATATATTTCTAGGCATGTCACCTTGGTAATACTATACCATGAAATTTTCTTTTATTCTTGTTAACATATATATGTTCTTATGAAACTACTATTATATTGGAAATACTTTTTCTCTTGTTTCTCTTGTCTCAACCAGGTTACTTGGAAATACATGGAGGAATGATTGGTCACAACACTAGAAGAGTATTGTTCCTATTTCTTATTATTGCATTTTTATTTTGGCTCTTGTTCCAGGTAGGTCTCAAGTGATAGCTCTGAGAAGGAGCTATTGTGACGATTGTTCTCGTTATTGTTCTTCTTATTATTATAAGAGTATTATTCTTGTCTATCGTTTTCCCTTGTTGTTACGAGTAGGTTACATGTGATAACTCTGAGGGAAGCTATAGTGACGGTTGTAGGAGGAAGCATATTATATGGTCTCTAGTTTGAGACATGGAGCATACTATCCAGATAAGAAGTTGTATACACGACCGCATACATCAATGTACCGAAGAAAAAGAGGACGAAGTTAAAACCTTCTGGAAAGAAGGGTACTTTTTTGAAATACAAAGTATCTCATATGGAGATTGATTGTAAGGAGCAAAAGGATCAAAATATGACCGAACAGATCCCTCTAGTGCATTTTATCACTCTTCAAATCATTAGGAAGAGTTAGTAGAGCCAGAAGGGCCTACCCAAAATCATTACAGTAACCAGGAAGATACCAACAAGGTCTCGTGACACTTTGCATGATGCAAATATATATAGCATTGATGAGCCATATCATGGGAAGGAGAATATGGATCCACCAGTGGTGAGGTAGGTGGCCACACCAAGTACCATCTCAAAAGGAGTCAACCATCATGATCCAGTAGGGAGGAGCAACCTCCCTTGCATCGTTCATAGGAGATTAGACTTCATAGAAGATCATCACATACAAAGGGAGCAGATGGCTCCAAAGATTATATAGACTTAGAGGGATTCAAGCTTCAGAGGGAGCATGGAGACTCAAAGTGAGCCTGATCTCAGAGAGAGTCAGTGGCTTAGAGACTTTCATTCAAAAAACATTCCTCCTTAGATTCAAATGGGAGAGAGAGATGTCTTCCAGGACCGAGAGATGGGTTCCACGAGTTGAGGAGACTAGATCGAAGCTTCAAAGGCTTCAAGGAGATATGAGACCTCCTAGAAGATTCCTTTATTTTAGTGATAGAGGAGGAAGCCAATCAGAAGAACCGGGATAGGGGTTTTTTCCTTGAGACCAGAAGGGAATTCATTGGTGACTTCCAAAATTATCTACAAGATCAAACATGTTGTTGATGGAAGCATAGAGATGTACACATCCTGATTTGTGGCCATAAGATTCTCCTAGAAAGAGGGACAAAATTATGACAAGACACTTTCTCTATTAGTCAGTAGAAGTGCACATTGCAGAACCAAAAGATACATCAGAAATAGTCTCATGTCTGTAGATTGAAGAAAGTTTTGTATGGGATTAAGAAAGCACATAGGGTAGGATATTCCATACAATTATTTTGATGAGCCTAGGATTGGTTTCCCTTTGATATTTGATGACTTGTTTCTAACAGGGAACGAGAAACTCATCATTGAGTCCAAGAGAAATATTGCATCAGAGTTCGAGATGAAATACCTAGGTATGATGCATTATTTCTTGGGTCTAGAGGTGTGGCAAAAACC